>VONZ01001709.1:0-106773 GCA_012976165.1 Labeo catla
ACGTCTTAAATGATTAACATTAACAAAACTTTGGACTGTAACTGTCTGTTGGTTTCACTCAACTGAACCATTTTTAATGACTGGATATGCTTTATAACTATTGTTCTGTATTGTTTTTTTTTTTTTTATTTTCTTTCTTTCCTCATAATTTTTTTCTGACTTTCCTGCCTCTTTGGAAGATTTCCTTTCACAAATACTGTGGAGAGATGGTGTTCTGACATTCATGACATTTGAAGTTTACTGCCGATAGAGATCTTATGGGACACTGACAGACAGCACTTCCCAGCAAGCTCATCTAGAGTTCTTTTTTTAATTAATTCATTTATTTAGTCAAACTTGCATTCAATATTTTAGAAGAAAATGTTCAGTCCTGTTTAATGGTGGTGATAGTAAAGGTTTGAAAACTTATAGCCTGGTTTCACAGACAGGGTTTAGACTAAGCCAGGATTAGGATTATTTAAGTAATTTTCATTAACATGCCTTAGAAAAAACATTACTGGGGTGCATCTTGAAATAAAACAAAGGCAATGATATTTTTAAAGATCAGTCTGTGCAAGTTTCTTTCAGTTGAAACAGCTTAGAATTACATTTTTGGGTCCCCAATGAGCAAACAGGCTTATAAATCATACAGACCGTTTTCTATGATGGCGAGATTAGGTACTTTTGTATGCAAGTATGTAAGTGATTTTGGATTGTTCTCCAGACTCTTACTAATAAGTGAGTTAAAGTGTTGTAACTGTGTATCCGCTTGTTAAGTCTGACGTCAAGCGTCACCTCTTCCGTGACTTCCGGGTCCAAACGCTATATCAGATGACATGAGAAAACAACAAAATGTACTAATTATAAACTCACAATGTGATATAATGCTAGCAAAAAAAATATAATCCTTCCATTTAACTCCACAGCGAAATCCCAGATAGCCATACAATGAAAAATATATATATATAAAATATAGCTGCAAGCAGCAATTGCGGGGCCAAGCACTAAAGAGGCAGTATGAGGAGCTAAGCACAACAAGGAGCAACACACCAACTATAACAATGAGTAATTAAAGCCATTTTAGGATGAGATCAGTGGAAATGGCTGAAAAATCATAAATACAACCAATAATAATATAATTTAATAGCTTATCCCTTTTGACCAACAGGTGGTGCTGTTTTCAAATTGATGTGATGTGTTCTGTGTGAGGTGACAATGGTGCACACAGAGTTTGGTGTCATTATGTCAAAGCTTTACAGAGATACAGCCTCAGAGTCATTTTCGCATCAAGCCTAAAATTTGTTGTGGTGCTGTACGAAAACAGTTTTGTGTATCGGCACGAAATCCATAACATTTCGTCAGCACAGTCTGAAGATGATTTGAGTCAAATTTAGTGTAAATCGGACCAACGGTCTGTCACGGACACAGATGGGCAAGACAGGTATATCAATAAAGGTAAATTTATTAAATCACAGCAGAGTAAAATTTGAACAGAGGAGATTCCGGCAGAGGTGAGTAGATCGGGTAAGACTTGACTTTGACTTGAATGATGAACAAATAATGATACTTGATTACTTGTAGTAGGTTGACTGGGCTGGATCCGATGACTTCCGCACACACACACGCAGCTGACTTGACTGGAGAGACAAGGACGACAGGACTAGAACACAAGATAGAACAGGTAAGTATTCACAGGTAGGTAAAGTTTGTGACTTCTTGACGATAGGCACAATATGTCCGCTTCGTATGAACGAGCCCGGACAGAGACTGGAGTGTGGTGTGTGCTTAAGTAGGTGAATGGTGATGGCGTCGAGGTGGTCTGCCTCTTCCTCGCGGTGCCGGATATTCTGGGTGAGCAGCATGGAATTTGTCAGTGAGAGTGGGATCCAGGATGTCATCGCGAGGGACCCATGATCTCTCCTCAGGACCAAAACCTTCCCAATCCACTAGATATTCGAGGCGACCACCACGACGCCGGGACCTCAGAATCTCCTTGACTGAGTAGATGGATCCTTCCTCTAGTACCATTGGAGAAGGGGGTTCCTCTTCGTGGCCAGGCTCTGTGGAGGGAAGCAGAGGTTCGTGACAGGGTTTGAGGAGTGAAACATGAAATGTAGGGTGAATCCTGTAGTGAGGTGGAAGTTGTAATTTGTATGTGACGGGGTTGACCTGTTCCAGGATGGTGAAGGGACCAACAAATCTGGGACTGAGTTTCTTGGAGGGCAGCCACAGGCGGATGTCCCTGGTCGAGAGCCAGACCTTCTGTCCAGGAGTAAAGGTGGGACCAGGGATCCTTCTTCTGTCGGTAACCGCCTTAGTCCTGCGCACTGCCCTCTGCAGGTGATGGTGAGCGTTGTCGCAGACTCTCTCGCTCGCTCTCCCGGAACCAGTGATCCACTGCGGGGACATCGGATGGTTCTCCATTCCACGGGAAGAGTGGGGGTTGAAATCCCAAGACACATTGGAAAGGAGTGAGTCCCGTGGAAGGTTGCCGCAGTGAATTCTGGGCGTACTCAGCCCAGCCCAGAAACTGGTTCCAGGAGTTCTGGTGGCCATGACAGAAAGTCCGAAGGAACCGCCCCACCTCCTGGATTTTCCTTTCGGTCTGTCCGTTGGTTTGTGGGTGGTACCCAGATGAGAGACTGACGGTCACACCTAGAAGCTTGAAGAAAGATTTCCACACTCGAGAGATGAACTGAGGACCTCTATCTGATACGATATCCTCAGGAATTCCATAATATCGGAAGACATGATTGAAGAGACTTTCGGCGGTTTCCATAGCTGTGGGCAATCCTTTCAAAGGTAGTAGACGACAGAACTTGGAAAAGCGATCGACAATGACCAGGATGCAGGTGTTTCCATCAGATGAGGGGAGATCTGTCATGAAGTCAACTCCTAGGTGTGACCAGGGGCGGTTCGGAATTGGCAAGGGATGGAGTTTACCTGCGGGGAGATGACGTGGACTCTTGGACATGGCGTATTCTTTACAGCCCCGCACATAACGTCTAACATCCCTTGCCATATCAGGCCACCAGAAGCGTTCGGATAACAGCGAGAGAGTGCTGTTGGCCCCAGGATGACCGGTGCCCAGAGAGACGTGAGTGGAATGGATGAGATCTACCTGTTGTGTCCGAGGGATGAACTGACGTCCTGGAGGGCAGCCCGGCAGAGTCCTGGATTCGGGAGTGGCGACGGCTGGAGGAGAGGTCCATTCAATAGGACTGACTATGAGGTGAGTAGGTATGATGTTGGACGGAGTTTCAGACATGTCTTCGGGCTCAGAGAGACGAGAAAGGGCATCTGTATATTTTCTTGATCCTGGACAATATGAAATGGAGAAATTAAACCTGGTGAAGAAGAGAGCCCATCTTGCTTGGCGTGGACAGAGTCGTTTGGCATCGCGAAGGTATTGCAGATTTTTGTGATCTGTGAAAACCTGGAATGGATGAGCAGCTCCCTCTAACCAGTGTCGCCACTCCTCAAGGGCTAGCTTGATGGCCAATAATTCCCGGTTCCCGATGTCATAGTTCACTTCTGCCGGGCTGAGCTTCCGTGAGAAGTAGGCGCATGGATGGAGGCGTGCAGGGGTACCATGGTATTGGGATAGTACAGCTCCAACTCCTGTGGTCGATGCATCCACCTCCACTACGAAAGGGAGATCGGGGTCAGGATGTGTGAGTAGTGGAGCTTGTGTGAAGGCTTCTTTCAGGGTTTGGAATGCTTTCGATGCTTCAGGTGTCCAATTGAGGACTCTTGGGTGTCCTTTGAGGAGATTAGTAATGGAACTGGTGATCTGACTGTAACCTTTGATGAACCTGCGGTAAAAGTTGGCGAAACCTAGAAATCTTTGAAGTTCCTTAATGGATTTGGGTTCTGGCCAGGAAATGACAGCTTCCACCTTCCCCTCGTCCATGCGGGCCCCATGACGGTCGATGAGGTATCCAAGGAAGTGAATTGATGGTTGATGAAATGAACATTTCTCTGCCTTCAGATACAGCTGATGCTCACGTAACTTCTGCAGGACCTCCGCAACGTGGTGGCGATGTTCGGCCTCACTCCGGGAGTAGATTAATATATCATCTATATAGACTATGACGAATCGGTGCAGGAACTCCCGGAGTACTTCATGAATGAAGTTTTGGAATACGGAGGGGGTGTTTACTAATCCATATGACATGACCTGATATTCATAATGGCCAGAAGGCAGTCTTCCACTCATCCCCCTCACGTATCCGGATCAGGTTGTAAGCGCTGCGGAAGTCCAACTTGGTGAATATCCGTGCTGTGCGTAGCTGTTCCAGGGACGAGAGGAAGGGGATAACGGAACTTGCCAGTGTAACAGTTGATGGCTCGGTAGTCGATACAAGGACGCAGCCCTCCATCCTTCTTGGACACAAAGAAGAAGCTGGAAGCTGCGGGAGAAGTGGATGGCCGGATGTATCCCTGACTTAGCGCCTCCTTGATGTATTCCTCCATGGCCTTACTCTCAGGAAGTGACAACGGGTAGATCTTTCCTTTGGGCAACGGTGTATCTGGAACGAGGTCAATGGCACAGTCCCATGGCCGATGAGGAGGTAGCTGGGAAGCTCTCTTGGGGCAAAACACATCACTGAAGCTGGAATAAATCGAGGGAATCTTGACTGACTGGTTAGCCACAGGACTTTCAACAGATGTCACACAGACTGGAATGGGTTTCTGAATTGGTCGAGGAAGGTCAGGGAAACAGTTTGAGAAGCATTCCTTACCCCATCTTAGTACTTCACCAGTGCCCCAAGAGAGAATGGGATTGTGCTTCACCAGCCACGGGCGCCCCAGAATGATGTCGACAGTAACGCCCTCCAGAACCAGCAGTTGAATCCTCTCCGTATGAAATAGTCCGAGTTGCAGGGTTATATCTTCACACTTGCGTTGAATTTGTTTTCGGGACAGTAGTTCTCCTGTTATTGAGTGTATCTGATATTTGTTTGACGTGGTGGTGGTACGGAGTTTGAGCTGGCGGCAGAGGGCACCCGAGATGAAATTGCCAGCTGACCCGGAGTCGAGGAGAGCGGAGACTGAAACAGAATAAGTGGAAGTAATTATTTGTACATTGGTGGTTAAGGGGTGTAAATTTTCAGCTTCCGACTGGACGACACTCACCCAAGAACGAGTTGGCCGGGAAGGGCAATTCAGCCTTAGATGACCGCTAGCCCCACAGTACAAACACAGACCCCGGGTCAGCCTCCTCTGCCGCTCGGTGGAAGATAATTTTCCGGAGTCGAGAATCATGGGTTCGGAGGCTGGTTCTGGAGGGGTCATTCTTTCTGGCGAACGGGGGAGTGTGGGTATTGCAGCTGTAGTTTCGGTATGGTAGGAAGACATGCGGTCAGAACATCTGATAGAATGTTGAATGAATTTTTCTAACCCTTGGTGATCGTCATGTGCAGCCAGCTGTAAAGGAAGTTTGGGCTCCAGGCCTAGCCGGTAGGTGGTGAGGAGAGATCGCTCGTTCCATCCGCTAGCGGCAGCGAGGGTCCTGAATTTCAAGGAATATTCTTGGATAGACATAGTACCTTGTTTTAAATGGTAAAGCTGTTCTCCCGCTGTGATGTCACTGTCAGATTGACCGAAAACTTCCTTGAAATGAGCCGTGAAAGCCCGGATGGAACGAGTCGCCGGGCCGTCCTGGAGCCATAATGTTTCCGCCCACTGCAGTGCGGGACCTGTAAGCAGTGAAATGATAAAGGCAATTTGAGATTGATCTGTCGGATATAATGCTGGTTGCATGGTAAACACCAATGGAACAGGGAACATGGTAAACACCTGGATGGAACAGGGTGAGAAGAAGTGCTCGGTGCCGGTGACGATTCGCTGGGTGAAACAGGTGATGAGGTGACTGGGGCTCGAAGAAGAACCTTTTTGAGTGAATCCACCAGCTCCTGAAATGGATCGGAAGTGCTCATGCTGTGATCTGTCTTCGGTCCGGGCTTCTGTCACGGACACAGACGGGCAAGACAAGTATATCAACAAAGGTAAGTTTATTAAATCACAGCAGAGTAAAACTTGAACAGAGGAGATTCCGGCAGAGGTGAGTAGATCGGGTAAGACTTGAATTTGACTTGAATGATGAACAAATAATGATACTTGATTACTTGTAGTAGGTTGACTGGGCTGGATCCGATGACTTCTGCACACACACACACACAGCTGACTTGACTGGAGAGACAAGGACGACAGGACTAGAACACAAGATAGAACAGGTAAGTATTCACAGGTAGGTAAAGTTTGTGACTTCTTGACGATAGGCACAATATGTCCGCTTCGTTGGAAATCTCTTTATTAATGTTTAATCAATGGTGTATTACTTCTGACCAATAGGTGGCGCTGTTTCCAAATTGAAGTGACGTGGTCAGTGTGAGGTGGCAATGGCACATACAAAGTTTGGTGTAAATATGTCAAAGCTTTGTGGAGATACAGCCTCAGATGCAGTTTGGCATCTTTCCAACAAATTCGTTGATGTGCTAAATGAAAACCGTTTCGTATATTGACACGAAAACCATAACTTTTTGTCATCATGATCTGAAGATGATCCAAGTCAAATTTAGTGAAAATTGGACGAACAGTTTAGGAGGAGTTCGCAAAAGTAGGTTTTCAACATAAATCAAAATGGCGGACAGGAAGTTCATCCAATTATGGCATAATTGGTATCAATGATCTTGGCATGATCCAAGGAATATATCCCCCACTAGAAATTTTACGTTCCCAGAACGTCCTTAGAACGTCCCCGTTGGTGTCAAGGACGTTGCGTAGTAACGTCCCCATAACATTCTGAGACGGTCACAATGTGGAGTTCTTTAAAGGTTTGGGGGACGTTATTTGGAAGACCTTCACAGAACATTCAGCACGTTCTTGGGACGTTTAGGGGACCATATTTTATTTGGAAAGGTGATGTTCCTAGAACGTCCTCAGAACGTCCCCACTGGTGTCAAGGACGTTATTTAGTAACGTTCCCAGGACGTTCCGAGACGGTCATGATGTGGAGTTCTTTAATAGTTTGGGGGACGTTATTTGGAGGACATTTACAGAACATTCAGGACGTTCTTGGGACGTTTAGGGGACCGTATTTTATTTGGAAATGTGACGTTCTGAAAACGTTGTCAGAACGTCCACGCTGGGGTCAAGGACGTCACCTAATAACGTTCCCAGGACGTTCCGAGACGGTCATGATGTGGAGTTCTTTAAAGGGTTATGGGACGTTATTTGGAGGACATTTACAGAACATTCAGGACGTTCTTGGGACGTTTAGGGGACCATATTTTATTTGGAAATGTGATGTCCCAAAACGTTGTCAGAACGTCCACGCTGGTGTCAAGGACGTCACCTAATAACGTTCCCAGGATGTTCCGAGACGGTCATGATCTGGAGTTCTTTAAAGGGTTAGAGGACATCATTTGGAGGACATTCACAGAACATTCAGGACGTTCTTGGGACGTTTAGGTTATTACTATAGGAAGTCCCCTATTAGTCTCTACACTACATTCCCATAACATTTGCAGGACCAACCTAAAATGTTTATTTGGTCCTATTTAGGTCCTTCCTTCACATTTACTGAATGTTTTTAGAACCTTTAGTAACACATTACAGGAAACTATCAGTCAATTCAATTATTTTTTAAATTGGCTTTATTGATATGACAATTTCCACAGTAAAGCATCAAAATGTGTCCAAATAATGGGAAACAGTAACAAGAACATACTGATTTATATTAATTATATATTTAGTGTCTGTGTGTGTCTGTGTGTGTGTGTGAGTCACTGTCTCTGTTTTCAGGAGGTGCCCCAAGTTGTTCTTCGGCTGCCTGAAAAAAGTATAAATAACAATATTTAGCAATCACTTCAATTACTTTTTAACTGCTTTTAATCACACTTAGGTGTATAAGTATAGATGACCAATATATACAGTTGTGCACATAAGTTTACATACCACTTGCAAAATATACAAAATGTTAAGAATTTTAACAAAATACAAGAGATCATGTTATTTTGTATTTACTGTCCTGAATAAGCTATTTCACATAACAGATGTTTATATATACTCCACAAGACAAAACTATAACTGAATTTATAAAAATGACTCCATTCAAAAGTTACATGCCCTTGAATCTTAATACCGTATGTTGTTTCCTTGGTGATCCACGACTGTTTTTAAGTTTTGTGATAGTTGTTCATGAGTCTCTTGTTTGTCCTGAACAGTTAAACTGCGGCTGTTCTTCAGAAAAAATCCTTCAGGTCCTTCACATTTTTTGGTTTTCCAGCATCTTCCACCATGCAAATGTGAACTCTTTCCAACAGTGACTGTGATTTTGAGATCCATCTTTTCATGCTGGGGACAATTGAGAAACTCATACATACTATTACAAAAGTATTGCTTAAGAAGGAAACACAAAACATTAAGAGCCTGGGGTGGAAACATTTTGAAATAGATGATTAGGGTAAATTATACTTATTTTGTCTTCTGGAAAACATGTAATTATTTATGTAGCTTTTGAAGTGCAGTACTAAATGAAAAAAAAAAAATGATGATCTTTACAAAAATAATATAAAAAAATTACAGATCATCATCCTGTTCAAAAGTTTACACCCTCTGGCTCTTAAAGCATTGTGTTTCCTTCTTGAGCATCAGTAAATACGTTCAAGTTTTGTAATAGTAATGTATGAGTCCTTCAGTTGCCCTAATTGTAAAAAGATGGATCTCAAAATCATCACGTATGCATCACATATGCAGAAGATGCTGGGAAACCAAAGAATGTGTAGGAGCTGGAGGATTTTTCTGAAAAACAGGAGGCAGTTGAACTGCTCAGGACAAACAAGGGACTGATGAACAACTATCACAAAACATTAAAACATCCAGAAAATGGCAAACAGTATTAAGATTCAAGGGTATGTAAACTTTTGAATGGGGTCATTTTTATAAATTCAGTTATTATTTTGTCTCGTAGAGTATATATATAAACATGTTATGTGAAATAGCTTATTCAGGACAGTACTAAACACAAAATAACATACAATTGTCATGAGCTCTCGTATTTTGCATATTCTGCAAGTGGTATGTACACTTATGAGCACAACTGTATCACATTATCCAGTCTGTCTGGAATGAAATGAATAAACAGAAAAAACTAAGGCAACCTCTCCAAGATGCTTCAAGAGACCTACCTACAAAACTACAGTACTCTTAAAAGTTTTAGGCACTTGTGTAAAAATGCCTTTTAGGATGATGTCAAAAATAATGTCATAAATAGATTTCATTTATCAATTAACTTCTATTAACTAAATTAAATTAACATTTGTTGTGACCATCCTTTGTGTTTAAAGCTGCTTTTGCCCTAAGTGCACTTGAGAATAGTTTTTCAGGTAGCTTTGCTGGTAGGATTCTTTATGTGTCTTGGAGACACTGCCACAGTTTTTCTGGATTTAGTCCGTCTCTGTCTGTTCTGTTTCTTCATGTCATTCCAGACAGACTGGATAATGGTGAGATCAGATCTCTGTGGAGCACTGGCTGTTGTCAGACTCATTGTGCAAGCAAAAATCTCAATGGATTATTACAATTAATGGCAAAATGAATGTTTGGAAATGTGAACTGATATTTCCACTGACACAGAACCCACATGTGCTTATCTTAAGATTTATTTATTTATTTATTTTTACTTTTCCGTGTGCAACTTTGACATTTAATACATATTTTTTTTCATATACAATATACACACTTTGATTACTTCCATACTTCATGCCTGGGTTTAACGTAGTTGCATAGAACAGTTTCCCGCTATAAAATATTTTTGTATATCCTAACAACAAAAATATTTTATATGGTGAAAAAAAAAACATCTTGTTAAAACTATGAACTTACACTACCAGTTAAAAGTTTTAGAACAGTAAGATTATTAATATTTTTTTAAAGAAGTCTCACCAAGCCTGCATTTATTTGATTCAAAGTACAGCAAAAGCAGTAATACTGTGAAATAGTTTTATTATTAGAAAAACGACAGAAAAGAAACAAACATTCTGATCCACAAACGTTGTGTATTTTATCTTAGCCTGGTCAGTTAAAAGCATACATTATTTAAGAATCTTTTATATCATTACTATGTAATTAAAAATAAATAAATAATTATATATATACACATTATTTATGAGCAATTTAGATTTTTAGACCCCTTAACCTATCCCTAAACCCAAACATACCCATATAATAGCGAATATAAAAACATATCAAACGTAATAGACTGAAATATGCAAGAAACAAGAAACATTTTAGAAACAACATATTTTTGTACGCTAATCCCACTTCTACCTTTAAACCTGACCACAGCCATTTCTTACAATAACGTTAGGCTATAAATAAAACCATGACAGTCAGACAAGTGCAATCCCAACAATTTACTGCAAAAATGTCAAAAACATTACCAAAACTAGTCCAAATGATGTTGCGTTGCCACCGCAGGTGAAATACAATAGTTTGGTGTGAGGTACAGAGCACAATTTAAGTTTTTAATCGCTAAAAATATTACCCAGACTATCTTCCCGATTCACTTTGTGAAAGCGCGCATCATTCAAACACACCTCGACAGAAACACTGCTGTCGCAATCTGTGACGAAACAAGCGAGGACCAATGAGCGTTCGATTTTACTGCCGTAGTTAATTGAAGTGGTACATTTTGAATTTGGACAAACGAATCAGTGCGGGCTTTGATGTTTATACGGTCGTTGCTGAGGATGAATGAAGATCGCTGAATAAAGGGTTGAATTTGGATCTGTTACTCGCAGTTGTATAAATTCAGAAGACTTGGATTACATTACAAAGCACAAATAAAACTGACTGATGTTATTATGTTGCGTTTTTGGTGTGTTTATGGTTCTATTTTTCAGTCACAGCATGTTGGAGAAAATGGCGTTTATGTCCCACGGCAAACAAAATAAATATTTCATAAAAATGGTTAAATAATTGCAGAAATGTTATTAATTTTAAGGGTTTGTAGTCCTGTTGAAAATTGTATTCTTCGCAATGAGTTGACAGCAGAAATCACACAGAACCGATCGAAATGTTATTTTTTCATAATAAGTAAATGAGTAAACTTAATTTAATAAATGCATTTGAAAACATATTGCCTTGGTATGACAACAAATATAATAAAAATGTTAAGGCCGCGACTTCATTGCCTTAATGCTGTAAACAAAAGTATTTTTCAGTGTCTATGCAAAAGTTTTGTAGAACCCCGTTTTACATAAAATAGATACGAATTCTCATGAGATCATGTTGCTAAACTTTAATACTCACTTTGGTTTAGCAAAGTATGTTCACAATAGCTTAGTAATGGAACGTGTACTTCTTTTTCAGAAAACTATTATTAAAATAACTTTCCATGATATATAATTAATTTAGCAGAAATAACGTTACTCACCGTAGAAGGCTCTCAGCTGGTGAAGAAAAAAAAAGCCTCAGTATGGATCAACGGATGCTGGGATCATAGACATATATAGTGAGTAGACGCCACATCGACCGATACTCCCTACTGGGGCTGACGAGACGTGGGGCCGCCATCTTGGACCGGTCACCCGCTCCACTCAGTGTAATCTGTTTGGCAG
This sequence comes from Labeo catla, assembly GCA_012976165.1. NCBI lineage: Eukaryota > Metazoa > Chordata > Actinopteri > Cypriniformes > Cyprinidae > Labeo > Labeo catla. The sequence continues at coordinate 11,604 of VONZ01001709.1, forward strand.
GTGTAATGAGCTGTAAACGCATTTAATTAATCATACCTCACGGAATACCGAACTGATTTTCACGCGGTTTTTTTTGCTGCAAAGGTCATAAATGTAGCTGTGATACATGACACATGGTTTGGCGTATTTTAATATTGATAGTGAGCTTAACAGTAATATAATGAATATATCCGTTCCTGTGATAGTATTGGGTCTTTTAAGAGGGTCTAAAGACTTACAACATGGACTTAGTTCATTAAGCACTTCTAATGCGTTATGGTTTGTATAGTTTTATTCTATTTTCATTTGGCTGTTTATTAATTTGACATTGTTGTTCATTACTGATATTCTCATTAATGTAGTCTTACCATGCTGTTATTATATTTTGCTTGAATTGACATTGTTTATTATTGCTGTTTTCCCTCATTTTCATTGTTTATTTCATTATGCTATTGACTGAATTGACGGTGTTCATTTTTGCTATTCTCCTTATTAGCTATAATCTGACCAACATCTCAATCTGTTCCCTGTTAAATTTAAGTATTATATTAATCCAAAAAAATGCATGATGCTACTGGGGTGTAAAGTCTTTAAATCGGTGCTCTTTGGTCACGGAAATCTTTACATATCTTCAAAAAAACTCATCAAACCAAGGCTTAAAGGCTTTTTATTTTTTCTACTAAGAAGATTTTCGAGTGCCTTGGTTTGATGAGTTTTTTAAGTATTATATTGTTTTGTATTTATGTCACTTTGGACAAAAGTGCAACCATAACCATATGAGGTGTAGGCTACGATAGGAATTTTGCAAATCACACACTATAAATATGATAGAGAAGCAGAAACAGATAGTTACGGTAAAGGTATTTTAATAAGTTGAAGAAACACTATATGAATATTACATTAGAGTCTACCTAGAGTATTTCATTCTCTCTCGCTCACACACACACACACACACTAAAAACCCTGAAAAAGGACTGTAATCCCCCGAGCCCTGCTTTCGATGGTCCGCCGATTGGAGCAGGAATATCCTACACAGTGTTCAGGCATGTTCTCTCACTTCTGCTGCTGCTACACGATGTAATCAATTCCACAGTATGCCCGGTCCAAGATGGCGGCCGCATTTCTCGTTTCCAGCAGCCAATGCGGTGTCTATGTTTATTATGTCTATGGCTGGGATGAACAGCTGGATCCCTCCACATTATACCGGACCTTTGTGATTGGTTTAATACATTGTACATATTAAAAAAAAATGTAAACGTGCTGTTAACGTCCAAAATGTCCTCTTTTTTTAAACGTTCTTATGTGACCAGAGATTAACCAAAATAGAACGTCCTCCTAAAGTCATATTGCTAACGTTATTGTATGACTAAAAGAGGACCATGTGAGAACGTTCTGTTAACGTCCCGAATGTGCTCTTTATAACGTTCTTATGTAACCATAGAATAACCAAAATAGAACCCCTAAAGTCATATTGCGAACGTTATTATATATGACTAAAAGAGGGACCAAATATGACGTCCTCCTAAAGTCATATTGCGAAGAGCGTTATTGACTAAAATAGGACATGGACCATGTGAGAGCGTTCGCAATTGCGTCCCGAATGTCCTCTTTATAACGTTCTTATGTGACCATAGAATAACCAAAATAGAGCGTCCTCCCTAAAGAGTGCCGAGGCGTTATTATATGACTAAAGAAGGGACCAAATATATAAAGCGTCCTCCCCTAAAGTCATATTACTTGAAGCGTTATTATATGATAAAAAGAGGACCAAATATAGAACGTCCTCCTAAAGTCATATTGCGAACGTTATTATATGACTAAAAGAGGACCAAATATAGAGAGCGTCCTCCTAAGAGTCATATTGTGAATGTTATAGACTAAAGAGGACCATGTGAGAGCGTTCTGTTAGCATTCAGAATGTCCCTCTTTATAAGTTCTTATGTGACCATAAGAGCCTAACCAAAATGAAGCGTCCTCCCTAAAGTCCTTATTCGCGAGCGTTATTATATGACTAAAGGCGACAATGTGAGAACATTCTGTTAACGTCAGATATCCCTCTTTATAGCGTTCTTATGTGACCATGGGAATAACCAAAATAGAGCGTCCTCCTAAAAGGTCATATTGCGAGCGTTATTATGCGTAGAGGATGAAATATAAGCGTCCTCTAGAAAAGTCCTTATTAGCGTTATATATGACCCAAAGAAGGGACAAATATAGATCGTCCTCCTAGTCATATTACCAAAGCGTTATTATATGACTAAAGAGGTTAAAATAGAAGCGATCCTCCCTAAAGTCATATTGCGAACGTTATTATATGACTAAAAGAGGACCATGTAAGAACGTTCTGTTAACGTCCTAATGTCCTCTTTGTAACGTTGTTATATGACCACAGAATAACCAATATAGAAGGTCCTCCTAAAGTCATATTGCGAACGTTATTGTATGGTTAAAAGGACCATGTGAGAACGTTCTGTAAATGTCCCAAATGTTCTCTTTGTAACGTTCTTATGTGACCAAAAAATAACCAAAATGGAACGTCCCCCTAAAGTCATATAACGAACATTGAGCACCAGAACTTTCGTAACCAAAAGAGGACGTTTTAGGAACGTCTCCAATGTTCTGTAAATGTTCGGGACATTCGTCACCTTTAGACAACTTTTAGGGAACGTTGCGCAAGGTTGGGAGACATTAAGCCTCATTGGTAGTCCGTTACGTTTTGTCATATAGATCGCCGCCATCTAGATTATCTGTGCTGTTTTCTCTGTCACTTGTATTTAGATTCTAATATTAATGTATATCTTGTTTGTATTGTATTACAGTTTCACAATATTCCAAGTAAAACTTCGTGGAAATTAATCATCAGTGTCCTGGAGTTTTTGGGAGTGTTTAAGCTGAATGGAGTGCGGTCCAACACAGTGAAAAGACGACGACACAGCTCACGAGTGTTGCAAAGATCGCTATCTTACGGAGCAGTTAAATAGCTAGAGAATCAGCTAATGCTGTAACGTCCTGACGGCTACAAAAATACTATCTTTCTTCTGTTGTTGACACAGCAGTGAGTCATGATGGCACAACGAAGCAATAGTAAAAAAGGCGATGAAGATATTCAGTCTGAGACTGCATGTTCAAGAAGCAGTCGTTTATCTGGCACAACGTCCAGCTCAAAGATCGGTATGGCCGTCGCAATCGCAAAGGCTAAGGCTGAAGCAGCGCAAGCTAGAGCAGCACACTCGCAGAAGGAAATCAAACTTAAAGTACAGCAAGCACGTGTTCAAGCTAATCTAGACGCATTACACGATGAGAAGGAAAAGGATGCCGCCATAGCAGAGGCAAATGCTCTCGTGGCCGGTCTACAAGAGATGGGGTTTGAAGTATGCAGCAAGGCCAACAGTCAGGTTTCTCAATTGGTCAAAGACCAGCGAGTCGCCGCTTATGTGTCAGAGCAAGCCAGCCTATGCAGCAGAGGTTTATCAGCTAGTAGAGGTAACGATAATGCTTCGCCAATGCTGCATCAACTGCATTCTCAACCTAATGATGCTACTTTTCCAACGCCTCATCCATTGAACCACAGTGGTAGTTCTTCGCAAAAGAACATCAAACGGGATCCCTCTTCTCCTGTATGCACACATGGAGCTAGCTATGATCATTCTACATCCACTGGAGATCTCATCCAATACCTAGCTCGTAGCAGCCTGGTGACTTCAGGGCTCATCGCATATGATGACCAGCCGATGAACTATTGGGCCTGGAAAACATCGTTTCTGAATGCTCTTGCTGATCTAGACCTGTCTGCTGCAGGAGAACTCGACCTTCTCACCAAGTATCTAGGAAAGGAGTCAGCAGAACAAGTAAGAAGAATTAAAACAGTCAACATTAAGGATCCAGCAACTGGATTGCGCATGGCATGGGAACACCTTGACAAAATATACGGCTCACCCGAGGCCATCGAGCAGGCTTTGTTCAACAAGCTAGAAAACTTTCCAAAGGTTACAATGAAGGATCCACGAAGACTCAGGGAACTAGCCGACCTGTTGTCGGAGCTTCAAGCGGCCAAAGAAGACAAATACCTTGCAGGTTTGTTGTACCTGGATACTTCCAGAGGTATTAGGCCTAGTATTGAGAAACTTCCTTATAACCTCCAAGAAAAGTGGCTTTACCTGGGCACAAGATACAAACACGAGCATTTCGTTAGTTTTCCACCTTTCTCAGTGTTAGTAGACTTTATCGCCACTGAAGCAAGGGCTCGCACTGACACAAGTTTTAGCTTCTTCACGCAAGTTCCAGTAGAGAGACTTAGTAAGTGGGAGAAACCTACAAAGCCATCAGTATACATTCATAAAACGCAGATCTCAGGAACTACTAAGGCCGAGTGTCGAGAAAGTACGGAACGTATTGATCCCAACAAACACTGCCCTCTGCATAAGAAGCCTCACCCCCTGAGAAAATGCAGAGGCTTGCATGAGAAGAGCATAAATGATCGCAAACAGCTCTTGAAAGAGCATTACATCTGCTTTCGCTGTTGCTCCTCCACAGACCATCTCGCGAAGAATTGCACAGCTGAGATAAAATGTACAGAGTGTGGGAGCACCACCCATGTGACAGCACTTCACCCTTACCCACCTACCTGGAAATCTAAGTCGTTCCCTTCCACTTCAGAAGAAGGTGGAGAAGAAGACAAAATAGAGGAGGTTAAGTCGACATGCACTCAGGTATGTGGTGAAGGATTGGGCGCTAGAACATGTGCTAAGATTTGCCTCGTCAGTGTGTTCCCCAACGGCTACAAGAAGGAGTCTAAAAGAATGTACACCATACTAGATGAACAGAGCAATCGCTCCTTGGCACGGTCAGAGTTCTTTGAGATTTTTAATATCTCTGGAAATTCTTACTCGTACACGCTTAAGACCGTGCAGGGCATACAGAGACGGCAGGGAGGAGAGCTAGTGGTTACACTGTAGCGTCGGTGGACAACAAAATAAGCATTCATCTGCCTACACTCCTGAAATGCGACCAAATCCCTAATGTTCGCACTGAGATTCCTACGGCTGAAGGAGCCTTCCATCACGTCCACATAAAGCGCATCGCTGACAAGATTCCACCTTTAGATCCGGATGCAAAAATCCTCCTCTTATTAGGCAGAGACATCTTGCAAGTACACAAGGTCCGAGAGCAGATAAGCGGCCCAGGAGATGCACCATTCGCGCAAAGGCTTGACCTAGGATGGGTCGTTGTCGGTGATGTGTGCCTTGGAGGTGCTCACAGAACACAAGAGGTAAGAAGTTACAAAATTGCCATCTTAGAGAACGGTCGAACAAGTCATTTTCAACCATGCAACAATCAGATTAGAGTGAAAGAAGTTTTTGGTCAAGCAGTCAGACCTTGGCATCATACAGCACCAACCTCCATCCGTCCTTCCACGATGCTCAGTGGAGACTGTTTAGGGCAGACTATTTTCGCTTGTTCTCCCGACGACCACAGACTTGCCCCATCCATGGAGGATCTAGAGTTTCTGAAGATAATGGAAGCTGAGTGCTATCAGGACGGTTCCAAAAGTTGGGTTGCACCTCTACCCTTTCGATCGCCGAGACGGCGGCTGCCCAACAACAGGAAACAGGTTTTTGACCGCCTTGTTTCGCTCCAGCGCTTATTGGAAAAACGAAGACCAGCATGTATGAAATCAACCAAAGATGAAATTCGACTTCCTAGACTTTATGGAGAAGATGTTCAAGAAGGCACATGCCGAAGTCACACCGCCACTACAACCCGGGCAAGAGTGTTGGTACCTACCACTGTTCGGTGTCTATCATCCGAGAAAACCAGATAGAATTCGTGTGGTCTTTGACAGCAGTGCATCATTTGAAGGAGTGTCATTAAATGATATCTTGCTCACTGGTCCTGACCTTAACAACAGCCTGCTAGGCATTCTTATGAGGTTTAGGAAGGAACAGGTTGCGATCACCGCCGACATCGAGCACATGTTCCACTGCTTCCTCGTCAAGGAAGACCACCGTGGTTTTCTCCGTTTCCTGTGGTACAGGAACAACGACCCTACCTCTGACATTATCGACTACAGAATGCGGGTTTACCATTTTGGAAATAGTCCTTCGCCTGCTGTTGCAGTGTATGGTCTGCGACGGGCAGCTAAGGAAGCAGAAGCTGATTGTGGTAGTGATGCAAGAAGATTCATTGATCGCGAGTTCTACGTTGATGATGCTCTGAAGTCCTTCAGCACAGAGGAAGAGGCCATCAGCATCTTAGGTCGAGCACAGAAAATGCTTGCAGCCTCTAACCTCAGGCTACACAAAATTGCTTCAAATCGACCGGCAGTCATTGAAGCATTTCCATTTGAAGATCGAGCCAAGGACGTCAGCAGCATGGATCTCTTCGTTGATGATTTGCCAATACAACGTAGTCTTGGTTTGTTATGGGACATGCGCACAGATACATTTATGTTTCAAATCAAAGACGACCAGAGGAACTAATTTCATCAGAGCTTCTCGTGAATTGGAGATGGATCAGTCGAATCCAGGTTTCAAGAAAGTGGAGGACTACTTGGCCACCCAGAGCTGTACTTAGGTATTAAACCCGCCCCACACGTCTCACATGGGCGGCGCGTGGGAACGCATGATTGGCATCGCTCGCCGTATTTTGGATTGCATGTTGCTTGAGCGGAAAAGGTCTCATCTCTCACACGAAGTCCTGGCCACCCTTATGGCCGAAGTGACCGCAATCATGAACACCAGACCTCTCGTCCCGGTCTCATCGGATCCAGAATCACTCCTCATCCTCACTCCAGCGATGCTTCTAACTCTCAAGACAGGTTCTGTACCTCCTCCTCCACCAGGAAGCTTTGAGGAAGCACATCTTGTCAGGGAAGAATGGAAGCAAGTTCAGTGCCTAGCAGAAATGTTTTGGAATGAGTGGAAACATGAATACCTCAAAACATTACAGCTCCGTCACAAGTGGCAAGGAAAGAGACCGAATCTCCAAGAAGGAGACATAGTTCTTTTGAAAGATAATCAAGCTAAGAGGAAGCAATGGCCCATAGGCCTCATCTCAAAAACCCTTCCAGGAGAAGATGGATTGGTTCGGAAAGTTCAAGTGGAAATTGTCAAGGATGGACCCAGAAAGGCCTTTTCAAGGCCTGTCACAGAAGTAGTTCTACTTCTTTCTCCAAAGACTGATTCTGTTAATTAATGTGGACTCTTTATAGACCCCAGGTGGGGAGTGTCATGTCGCATAAAAAAGAGAAAGGAATTAGGGGTGTTTTTGTTTTGTTTTAATAGCGCAGTATGTTTTGTTTATCTTTGTAACCATAGCAACGTAACACGGCGCACGTAATGAACCGGAAAGTATAGCGCTATGCGGTAGTCAGTAGCGGCAGTTCACGAGCTCTCACAGTCATCCATTTCTCCAGCTATCACTTTTTCCTTCCCCCCTTTGCTAAAGCAACGTCTGTGAGTATTTCTTGTCATGTAATACTACGGTGGTGTATTCATTCATCTTTTGTTAGGAGTTATAGAACGGCTAAGTCAGTTTCTGTTTATTACCGCTGATTGTTTACTAGTCCATTGCGTTTTGTCATATAAATCGCCGCCATCTAGATTATCTGTGCTGTTTTCTCTGTCACTTGTATTTAGATCTAATATTAATGTATATCTCGCTTGTATTGTATTACAGTTTCACAATATTCCAAGTAAACTTCATGGAAATTAATCATCAGTGTCCTGGAGTTCTTGGGAGTGTTTAAGCTGAATGGAGTGCGGTCCATTACACTCATTATTAACCAGACTGACTTTATTTCTGTTACACGTCTACAGAAGTTCTTACTGAGACAGCTTTTTGTTTGAGAAACTTGATATATGCACATTAATTTGTCAATAAAATTCTGCTAGATGAAGCAAAATGGTGCATTTTTCATCATTCCAGTATTTTTTATTTACATAAAGACATTATGATAATATCCATCTTATTATTCACATAAGAGCAGATAAGGCAAATTGCAAATTTATTGTGTCTGGCTTGTAGTGTCATCTGCTTCTAGTTATTATTTGATGTACAAAACAGCATGTTTTGCTGCTTCAAATTACATATTTGTGTTTCTTACCATTTTAATGCATTATATTAATTATAAACACACTGGGTTGTAGCAGAAACCATCTTAGTGTTTATTGTACTTGTTATTTTTTTTGTTATTTCTGTACTGCAACTAATCAAGCAGAAATCTTCCAAATTCACAGAAAACAGCTTATATGTGATCCAGTCTCAATTGTGGTTACTTCAGATTATGTCAACCCTCACGAAGACTTCAGATGATGACAACTATAGAGAGACATAGAAATCTGACAAATATTACCTTTATATTGTAATAATTGCCTTAAAGCACAAGTTAAGTGATTTCAAGCTGCTTTGTACTGTTATGATATATGGTAATATATCATCATATACAGGTGCTGGTCATATAATTAGAATATCTTCAAAAAGTTGATTTATTTCACTAATTCCATTCAAGAAGTGAAACTTGTATAATATATACATTCATTCCACACAGACTGATATATTTCAAGTGTTTATTTCTTTTAATTTTGATGCTTATAACTGACAACTAATGAAAACCCCAAATTCAGTATCTCAGAAAATTAGATTATTACTTAAGACCAATACAAAGAAAGGATTTTTAGAAATCTTGGCCAACTGAAAAGTATGAACATGAGAAGTATGAGCATGTACAGCACTCAATACTTAGTTGGGGCTCCTTTTGCCTGAATTACTGCAGCAATGCGGCGTGGCTTGGAGTCGATCAGTCTGTGGCGCTGCTCAGGTGTTATGAGAGCCCAGGTTGCTTTGATAGTGGCCTTCAGCTCTTCTGCATTGTTGGGTCTGGCATATCGCATCTTCCTCTTCACAATACCCTGTAGATTTTCTATGGGGTTAAGGTCAGGCGAGTTTGCTGGCCAATTAAGAACAGGGATACCATGGTCTTAAAACCAGGTACTGGTAGCTTTGGCACTGCGTGCAGGTGCCAAGTCCTGTTGGAAAATCAAATCTGCATGTCCATAAAGTTGGTCAGCAGCAGGAAGCATGAAGTAGTCTAAAATGTCCTGGTATACAGCTGCATTGACCTTGGACCTCAGAAAACACAGTGGACCAACACCAGCAGATGACATGGCACCCCAAACCATCACTGACTGTGGAAACTTTACACTGGATCTCAAGCAACGTGGATTCTGTGCCTCTCCTCTCTTCCTCCAGACTCTGGGACCCTGATTTCCAAAGGAAATGCAAAATTTACTTTCATCAGAGAACATAACTTTGGACCACTCAGCAGCAGTCCAGTCCTTTTTGTCTTTAGCCCAGGCGAGACGCCGTCTGTTGTTCAAGAGTGGCTTGACACAAGGAATGCGACAGCTGAAACCCATGTCTTGCATACGTCTGTGCGTAGTGGTTCTTGAAGCACTGACTCCAGCTGCAGTCCACTCTTTGTGAATCTCCTCCACATTTTTGAATGGGTTTTGTTTCACAGTTCTCTCCAGGGTGCTGTTATCCCTATTGCTTGTACACTTTTTTCTACCACATCCTTCCCTTCACCTCTCTATTAATGCGTTTGGACACAGAGCTCTGTGAACAGCCAGCCTCTTTTGGAATGACCTTTTGTGTCTTGCCCTCCTTGTGCAAGGTGTCAGTGGTCGTCTTTTGGACAACTGTCAAATCAGCAGTCTTCTCCATGATTGTGTAGCCTACAGAACTAGACTGAGAGACCATTTAAAGGCCTTTGCAGGTGTTTTGAGTTAATTAGCTGGATCTAATTCTCTCCGTCGAACTCTCCTGTGCTCTCTGGATCCAATGTGGCTTTCTAAACTGGACTATCCCCTACACATTCTCACAAGGACTGTCAGCTAAGATATATCATTTACCATTTGTCTCAAACTCATCATCTGTGTGTTCATCCATCTGTCTGTCTAATAAACGCTGGTTTGGTTTGTCACTCACCTCTCTTCTCCTCCGTGTGTGTGTGTGACACACAGACTAAACTTACTAGAGAAGCGTGACATAATATACCTCTGTAAGTGAATTAAGTTAAATTCATGTTGCACACTTTAATGCTCGTCGAATGGAACATATACACTGTCTTCGAACTGGAATCAGGGCTGAATATTTAAAGGGCACTTACTTTTGAATAGAACAGACATCTGAGATACAAAATGTGCAGAGCGGTGGTTCACTTACATGATCAACTGGCTGAGATCATCTATGGTGTGTTTATTTTATCTGGCAGATATATCAGTGCCACCTAGTTATTAAAAATTGCAAAAGAGAAATTAATTTGGTCCTGTGTGTGGTACAGTAGAAGGCGGTCGTATGATTTATGTGAGCGTGTATGTGTCATGTTCTGGCCACATGACTCAATGCTTGAATTAACGCAGTGGACTCCAATATTAGTACAATTATTCTAAGCAAGTGCAAGCAGCTCCTAAAAACATTAACGCAAATACAGTCATTTTTAACTTTAGTGATTTGTGTTTATTGTCATTGAGCGCTATTTAGCGTGTCCTAAAACATGGCGGCGACTACCCAGAATGCAATGACCAGTAACGTAGATTCACGTGGTTTATTGTTTAATCTGAGTTAATTGAGATATCTAGGGTTTTAATGAAAATTCTGTAATATACTTTGGTTAAAAATTCTCAATGGTTGTGTAAAACAACACTTTTTTACCTTGTCAAAATGAGCTCTGCAAAAAATCAACCCATTCTGATCGAGTGCTCCTTTAAGTGTAAATGAGCTCTGCTCACCCCACCCCTCTCTTTTCTCTGTGGAGTGACGAGTCGGTTTACTAGCACGTTATTAAGAAAGGTGATTGCAGAGATTTATAAGTTGCTGTAGGTGAAGCTGGATCACAAATGATTTGCGAGAACATTGACGCATTTATGTAAATCAGGAGGTGCATTCCCTTCACAAACAAACGTAATCCACTGCATCTTCAGCGGCTCAGATGTCGGGAGTAAATGATGACCACTATGTTCACTATTACATCCAGCAACACAACTTCTCAATCGCTCAATTGGAGATATTATTGTTTAATTTACATTACATGGAGGTCGGACTGTTACAGCTGATGTAAGGCGGGTCTGAGGTAAGATGCGCATGTCAATCAACTATTGTGGGAGTGGCCTCTGTTGGTGTGACATATCTGAGAATGACAATTTATAAAAGGGAATATTATTTTTACAGATTAATTAAAAAACACTGCATGGATTTTTATCATTATAGGTTATTAGATTTGTACATACACTGCTAACACACATTCATGTTCAAACAACATGTAAAAGTGAACTTTGCATCCAATGACTCCATTAAAGCTAACCTTAAAGCACACATGAAAATCCACAGAGAGAAGCCGTACACGTGAAGTGTTTCATACATAAAACTCTTAAATCTGAGTTTGGATATATGAGAGCAGCATTTATTTATTTATATATTTATTTATTTATTTATACATTTATTTATTTATTTCACAAAAAGGGACAATATACATTAATCAACATTCATAAATGTAAATGTACCCAAATTAGCTTGAAGGCTAGTTCCCTTTCAGTCATTATCGACATCATGTCCTACAGCATACATAGTTGTTGAAAGCGTCTTTTGAGATATCTTTCCCACCACATGCTTCTGCGCATGAAGCACATTCTTTCTTGCGTCCGACACCAGGACATCAGGTTTGCAGCTTTTGACCTGAAGGATGTGTACTTATGTCTCAATTCTGCCTTGTTTATGAGAGTCGGGCATATCAGTACAAAGTCCTCCCCTTCGGGCTGTCCCTGTCTCCCTGCATCTTTACGGCTGGCTTATATGGTAGTCGCAGCCGCAGTTAGGCCGCTTAGCCTGTTACACATAAGACCGCTTCAACACTGGCTGCATGGCTGGATCCTGAGATGGGCATGGCACTGTGGAACTTTCCGGGTCAGCGCGGCCTCTTCAGTCCTTGGTCAGACCCTGCATTTCTACAAAGAAGCTCTTTTTTTTTTACATTGTGTGCATATTTTTGATTATAATGAGAGAATCTGACAGAGGTTCACTTTATTTATGTGTCCCTTCTTTTTAGTTTCAATGATTTAGCTAAATTGTGGCCAGGTTTAATTTATTTGTTCCTTGTTTTAGTTAGGCTTAAATAATGGGAGCAAAATTATACAGTTCCCCATGTTTTACTAAAATAATGGAAAGATGTCATAAAACACAACAATTTCTTACTTGGTGAACAGTAGTACTCTGTCAAAATAAAGGACAGATAATGGATAACTATTTAAGTATTTACATGACAAACATGCAATGCTATTTGTGAAAATGCACTTTGAAGCGTTCCCTTGACTACTTGTGGTTAAAGTGCCACTCAGCAGTCAAAAGCTGCAAATGCATTTTCAGGGTGTCCAAGGATCCTTAAAAAGTCTTAAATAACTTTTTCTTGAAAAAAGGCCTTAAAAAGTCTTAAATTGTCTTAAATTCAGATTTGATGGGTCTTATATGTTCTCCAATATTTTCCACATTCTCCAAGTAAAACTCGGCAATGTTTTGTTACTGAATGATCCAGCGTTTTGAATGAGTCAGTTGCATGAACGACTTACCACCATCTCCTGGTAATTTAGTATGTTTAAAAGTATGCATTCCCAATCATGGTTGGAACTAAACTCTGCAGGAAAATAGATGTCCAGGAACAGGGTTGGGCACCCCTGAACTAGAGGGTCAGCTAAAGCTAATTGCATAATTCTACATAGAAAAACGTAGTTTGGTCAAGCTGTTTTCTCATTGAGAGCATCACATCAGTGGAATTAAATTCCACAATCAGAGAATGTTATCATTTATCATTTGTGCACCTACAGTTACAATGTGTGGCCGATTGATCAAAGACAGTGGGTGTGTGGTCAGGTCTCAGAAAGGTGCTTATTACAAATAAAAATAAAAATTAAAGTGCATTGTAAGGGTCTTGGCAGCCCGTAGTAAATCTGCATGCACTGCCTCAATGTTTTCATTGCTTGCTTGATCAGATCTTTGATCAACAATCTCTCTACATCGCAGTTTATAAAGACTGGCTGACAGTTTATTTCCTTTATCAACAAAAGCAACTTATGTCAGAGACAGAGTTTAGGATAAGGAATATTAACATTACATGGTGAATTCATCATGGCGGAGAAAATTAATCGTAGCTGGAGATTTTAATCGCATGTTAGAAATATAATCCCCAATTTGGTAATCTTGTGGTTAAAATATAAATAAAACCCAGGTCAACAAACCCTTGATTCGCTGTAAACTTTGCTTAATTGAATCCTTGCTGGTACAACCCACCCTAAGTGATATAAATTTAAAACATAGAAAGACAAATGAATCAGAATCAGAAAGAGCTTTATTGGCAAAATAAAGGCAAAACGTCCATTGACAGAACTGTGAATGTGCATATGTGCTCTGTATAGATGGCCAGTACGGAAGTGTGTTATGTGTTGTTCAGGTGGGATATGAACTGTAAAAGGGGGGGGTGGCGGTATTAGAACAATAAAATGATTCATACAAAAATATTAATCTGAAAATCAACAATCAGTTCATTAATTGTTCTAATAGTCTTTGATTAATCAGGTATAATTGCTTTACGCAGTCTTAGAGATCAGAACTTGAACTACTACTAATTTCAGACATGCATTTTTTTTTATGACTGGTTAAAGCAGAACAATGAGCAAAACTCTTCCCACATGAATGGCAGTGATACGGCTTCTCTCCAGTGTGGATCCTTTCATGTATTCTCAGATATTCAGAGCGTTTGAAGCTCTTGTCACAGTGTGAACACTTGTAAGGTTTTTCTCCAGTGTGAACTGCCCTGTGCACTTTCAGTGCACCATCCGTAAAAAAAGCCTTACCACATTCAGAGCAAACATGATCCTTCACACCACTGTGTCTTTTCTGGTGTACTTTTAAAGTACCCATCTGACTAAAACTCTTTCCACACAAAGAACATACGTAAGGCTTCTCCTTTGTATGAACTTTAAGGTGATCCTTCAGAAAATCTGGCCTAAAAAACTTTTTATCGCATTGATCACAGCTATATAACCTTTCTCTAGAATGAGTAAGCAGATGTACTTTATAAACAGATGATTTTCGGAAACTCTTCCCGCACTGATCACATGTGTGTGGCTTTTCTCCAGTGTGGATTTTTATGTGTTCTTTAAGGGCTCCTTTTTGTGTATAACTCTTACCACATTGATCACATGTGTGCGGTTTCTCTCCTGTGTGAATTGTCATGTGTTCATTAAGGCTTGTTTTATGTATGAAACACTTCCCGCACTGATCACACGCATGTGGCTTCTCTCCAGTGTGGATTTTCATGTGTGCTTTAAGATTAGCTTTAAGTGTGAATCTCTTCCCACACTGATCACATGTGAATAGCCTCTCCCCAGTGTGGACATTCATGTGTCTCTTAAGGTTTCTCTCTTGTGTGAATTTCTTCCCACACTGATCACAAGCGTGTGGCTTTTCTCCAGTGTGGATTTTCATATGATTATTAAAAGACACTTTTTCTATGAAACACTTTCCACATTGATCACACGCATATGGTTTCTCTCCAGTGTGGATTTTCTTGTGTACGCTAAGGTTTCCTTTGTGTGCGAAACTCTTCCCGCACTGATCACATGTATATGGCTTTTCTCCAGTGTGGATTTTCATGTGTACTTTAAGGTTTCCTTTTTGTGCAAAACTTTTCCCACATTGATCACACGTGTGTGGCTTTTCTCCAGTGTGGATCCTCATGTGATCATTAAGGGTTCCTTTTGAAACTCTTCCCACATTGATCACATGTGTTTTCTCTCCAGTGTGGATCCTCATGTGTTTATCCAGGTTTCCTTTATATGGGAAACTCTTCCCACATTGATCACATTCGTACGGCCTTGCCAGAGTGTGGATTTTCTTATGTTCATCAAGGTTTCGTTTATGCGTGAAACTCTTCCCACATTGATCACATGTGTGTGGCTTCTCTCCAGTGTGGATCCTCACGTGTTTATCCAGATTTCCTTTATATGGGAAACTCCTCCCACATTGATCACATTCGTACGGCGTTGCCAGAGTGTGAATTTTCTTATGTTCATCAAGGTTTTGTTTTTGTGGGAAACTCTTCCCACATCGATCACATGTGTGTGGCTTCTCTTCAGTGTGAATGTTCATGTGTTCAACAAGGTTTCCTTTTATTCTGAAAATCTTCTCGCACTCATCACATGCATATGGCTTATTTCTACAAAGAGATATTACGTCAAGGCCAAGATCTTGCTTGCATGAGAAACTCTTTCCACAGTGAGAGCAAGTGAAACATATATTGTCATTTTTTAATAAGGAATCTTCAGTTTTGACCTGATGTTTCCTCCTCACTTCAACAAGTTCTTCAATCTCCCAGTTCTCTTCCATCAGGTCTAAAATGAAGGAAAAAAAAAAAGTTTCAAATGTTTCAAAAGTTTGATTTTCAGTAAATCACTAAAACGTTACTAAAATAAATACATTTAATTAAATTAAAAATCAAAGAGAGAAATGTTTTTTTAATTGAGAACTACTAACTTTAAGTTTTGAAATACTATATATATATATATATATATTAAATTAAATTAAAAATCAAAGAGAGAAATGTGAAAGGAAAACTGTGAATCCTGACATAGTAGAAATATGCACATTTCTGATGCATTAATTTGAAATATTATTTTTAAACCTTACAGATTGCAACGCTCTCAACCTGCATGATATGGGCTACGTGCTAAATCTCGTTCCCATTCTCTGAGTTGGCTTAGGCCCCAGCTCACACTGAGCCCCACTCCACTCATGTATTCTTGAGCATTTACTACCTAAGACCTATCGAGGCAGCTCCTAGGATAAGTTCCTCTAGTAACGGTATAAAATTCATATACCATATGTTTCTAAAATCCACACTGTGGTAAGTGTGCACGCTAGGCACCTTGCACACTTTTCTGAAGTCCTCTATGGTATGGGTTATGCGTTGTATCCTCCTTTCGGTTCTCTGAGCTGGTTAAGGCCCCTGGTTACCTTGGGCCCCACTCCACTTATGTATCTCTGGTGATACTTCTGAACAGGGTGTTGCTGCCGCGGCCTGCCCGGCCAGCTTCTCGAGCTAGGTCACGCAGAGCTGGAGGAAAGCCTCTAGGTAACGAGCCAAGGTCTAGATTGTTGTCCTAGACAACTTATTATATCCCCTTAAAGGAATCTCTTTGCAATTGATTCATCATGGGGGGAGCTGGTACTTAGTGCTTGCATTGGTGCTTGGCTTGCACTTGTCCCTTGAAAGGGAACGTCTCAGATTACGTATGTAACCATGGTTCCCTGAGAAGGAATGGAGACACTGCATCCTCTAGCATCATCACCATTCTTCGGACATAAGAAGCAGATGTTGTGTTCTACTGGCTCCCTTTTATACTGTGGTCGCGCCGGTACTGACGCCGATCAACACTAAACACTCGTTTTGAATGCAGGCTTCAGACACAGGTCACAAAAAAGACATTCCCCCCTAGAGGACGCAGTGTCTCTTACCCTGCTCAGGGAACCATAGTTACATACGTAACCTAGTTTTGTCTTGTTTTCTAGTATAAATTAGGGCTGGGTAATTTGACCTAAAATCAAAAGCTTGATTTACCTCAATTACAATTATTTAATTATTTAACGATTACTTAGTTATTTGTTGAATATTTCAAAAGATTTCAAAGCTGGCTTGAAATAAAGACGTCCAATGAAAAAAAAAAGTCACATTTCAGTTTTACTGTAAAAAGCAAGTTCCCTATTATTATTTTTTTTTTTTAATGAATTTTATTAGGACTGCATGATTTATAATTTCAGCATCGATATCACGATGTGCACTTCCGCAATAGTCAGAGGTGGGTAGTAATGAAGTACATTTACTCTGTTACATTTACTTGAAACATTTTACTAAGTAATATTGTAGTAATGGTAAGCTACACTGACTGTCAAGTGAAAGGTGTAGAGTGAAATGAATGAAATGTATTGATTGTGGCAATTGATTTATAGTAGATTTGCTTAATTAGCGACATTGCATCGAATTCTTTTTGAGCGTGGTTTGCAGCATTGAGCATTATAACCAATCATATTTCTGTTGTGCTCTGTGGAAATCAGTTCATTTCTGATGCTGATACAGTGGTGGCCAAAATTATTAGAACACTATTTTCACTGTATAAAAACTGTGTTTAAGTCACTTATTTCTATCTTTTGCTGGGATGTGTCAGTAGACAGCAAACAGCCACACAGCTTTTGTTAGTTTTTGCTTAAAACAAGCAAACATATCTGCCAATGGGGCAAGAAAAATAATCTTAAATCAAAGGATAAACAAGATTATTTCTCTAACCCCACTGGCGTATATTTTTGCTTGTTTGGATTTAGAACACAATTTGGATAATTTTTTACTTGTCAAGTAAATTTTAGATATTTATACTAGAAAACAAGACAAAATTACTCAGTAAGATTTATTTATTTATTTATTTATTTATTCATTCACAATAGCATACTGTTGTGAATCAGCCAAAGGTAAGGAGACGGTTTTGAACGCTGATTGGTTGTATATTTTGTACTTGCTCAAAAACTGATTTTGGAACATTTTTAACCTTTTTTCCATCTTTAAGTTGTATAACCTTATTAAAGAATTAAGAACAAACACTAACCTATTTGTTGTTCAATATCTTCCTGTTTTATTCCGCAGGGCTCTGGATCACTCATGTTTTCAATTTTCTCTTACAAACTTTATCTTCTTCACTTTCAGGCTATTGGGAACATTCCAGCATTTATTGGTAACCCGCTTTGAAAACGCTGAACTGTAGGTGAATTGCTGTAAAAAATAAACCAGTTATCAGTTTAATGCTTTCATCATCAAATTGAGTGTTACAACCAAGCGAGCCTCTTCATGTCAAAATAGATTGTGTTAAAAATAAATACATAGAATATTTAAATATGTTAGAGAACAAATCAAGTTCGACTCCCATTAATTCAGTCCATGTAACGGTTTGCAGTGGGGTGTAACAGTACTGACTGTTTTTGTACTGAATGGTTCATGGGGCAAATTCCAAATGTAAGTGATATGTCCTACTTAGTTTCTCAGGGAGTTAGTTCAGTCCCTGTATTTTTGTTTGAACTTTTTCTTTTTAGGGTATTAAGATTTTTTGGCCTTGGGCCAATGTCCAGTGTATATTTTAACTAAAACTGCTTTTAACATTTAAAATAACTCATTGTTAACTTGCAATATGCATTGCGACAAACCTAATTTGGACAACTTCAAAGGCGATTTTCTTAATATTTTATTTTTTTTTTATTTTTTTTTTTGGCACCTTCAGATTCCAGATTTTCAAATAGTTGTATTTCAGCCAAATACTATTCTAACAAACCATAGATCAATGAAAAGCGTATTCATTCAGCTGTCGGATGATGTATACATCTCCATTAAAAAAAAATAAAATAAAATGAAATATTTGTAGTCCTTTGGTCACATTTATGCATTATACATACAGTAAAGGAGGTTTCAGCATAATTTCACAAAATAAATGTGAACGAGGTGTGTGTATACATGAGGGAATGTATTAGAAAAATCTCACATGTAGTAAGTCAGTCTTGCCACAAACTTATATATATATATATATATATATATAGTAATAAGTAATATGTAATTACCAATAACTATTGGTAAGTTACTGTGATTTTCATATTTGTGTACTGTACATATATTGAGAGTCTGCAACATTTGAAACAAACTACAACATTTGAAACATACTAAATAACTGTATTTTTATTTATTTATTTTCAAAACATGTGTACTGTGCATACAGTATATTAGACATTGGTAAAATCACACCTGCACTAAGCCAGTCTTAGATCTAGGTACCTACTACCTAGGGGAAAAATATATGAACGTAAAATAAAAGTTTGAAGCCATTTTTTATCTGGTTAACTTTGATAGTGTAAACTAACAAAGAACTGCAAACCGTTAACGTTACACGGACCGAATTCCCCTCACAGATCGTATTTTGACTTTTGATCAAGAGACATTCAAAAGCAATACCATTATTACTCCAAATAAGTAAATACACGAACATAAACACGCACACAAACACAGGTCTTAAATGAATTGAGCATTAGTTCCTCACATTGTTGTTGTCTGCTAGGTTGAATGTTTATTTCCATCAGCAGACGCCAGAAAAATAGCGCTGAACCAGATGAAAACGATACAGAATGACTCCGTCAAAATGTTGCTTTAACAAACTGTGTTTTTATAATTGTACAATTACACGAAACACTTTGAAACTGTTTGTCTTACCTCAGGAGACCCAACGCTGACTGATGACGCTAGTGGTGACGTCGTGCTCTTGTTTTCGGTGGATCGTACACGTGTAAGTGCATTACCGCCACCTACTGACGAGTGGACCACTGACACGTGGCTGTTGTTTTCATCCTGGTTTATATAGCCCTTTTATTGCTCAACACATTATTGTGACACGTTTCACATGGCGAGAAATATGAAACTTTTCAATTATTGCTCAGTTTTTTTTTGTTTTTTTTTTTTTTTTTTGGATAATGGTTTTTGCAACATATCATGAAACATAAATTATTCCGTTTTTTCCCCAACAGGTTGTAAAGTAGATCATAGTAAACCTGCTAAATCCCATGTCACTAGCAAATTTGTGATTGACAGTGATAATAACTGTAGCATCAAATATCATGGAATTTCATGGCTTAATGACTAAATACTTACTGCATTTAAATGTAAGTTTCCTTTTTTGTTGGAAACTCTTTCCACATTGATCACATGAGAAAGGAATGTTAAATTTGGGTTTTTTTTGTATGGTAAACTGTTTTGAGTCTTTATTTTAGTAAAAATATAATAATAATAGCATATACATAAGTAAAAATATAAACATGATCTTTTTTATGGTTATTATTTATGGTGAACGCAGTAGGCAGTAGTCTAAGCAACTGGCTAATTTTCTTTTGTGTGATTTGTGAATGCTTGAGACAATAAAATCAATCAGAAAACTGTATTAATAAAATCATAGCCATAGGTAACTGTCTAGAGTTACAACTGTAATTTATAAACAATACAATTTAATTACATTTTATTTACTTTTATATTGTGTTAAAGTTTAAAGACCCCGTATGGTAGGTTTTTTTTTTCTTCTACCATGACATTTGAGGGAGAGGGCACAACAATACAGTTCTGCTTAGGGGCACCCATCTGGCCAGCAGCGGCCCTGGAGTAGGTACTTAGTTTCAGTAAGTACTTAACGAGCACAGTGTTGCTAACTAATTTTCAGGAAAAGTTGCTAAAGGCAGGTTGATTTGTTGCTGAAAGTTGCAGAACCTTTTTTGGAGCAACTTCGATGGTGCCCCCCTCTGCGAGTTGGTGCCCTATCCAGACTGCTTACTCTGGGTATGGGGGTACTGACCTACTCAGATGCGGTTTCGATTCCAGCCTTTCTTTTTCTACGTTTCTGGCTGGACCCAACCCGTTCTGATGATTGACAGCAGACTGCACCAATCAGCACAACCTACGAAATCGAAAGTAAAACCGAGACCGGCAGGATGAAAGGGACAAAAAAACTACACTTCATCCCAACCTCTCACAAATATTTTTTTAAGGTGAGTGATTTGTCTGTGTCGTGCACAGTAAAATCAGTAAAAATAATCCCCCGGGGTGATGCAACTCCACCAACCACAAAAAAAAAATAAATAAATAAAAAAATAAAATAAATATATATATATAAATTAAAAATATTTTATATATATATATATATATATATATATATATATAAACAAAAATAAAATAGTATTCGCCGCCCTCAACCCCCCACACCTAATGTATGTGATGCGGCTGACTGCTAATGATCATAATAAGCAGTCCGGCGCCGAGAAAAGAAAAAGAGAAAAAGTCCGGTACGTTCATAATCCTGTGAAACTTTTTTGGCTGTTGACGTTAATAACCCTTGCCAAAATTAACCATGGTTTTATTGTAGTAAAACTGCTTAATTTTCTTTTGTGTGATTTGTGAATGCTTGAGACTATAAAATCAATCAGACAACTGTATTAATAAAATCATAGCCATAATTAACTGTCTAGAGCTACGAATGTAATTTATAAACAATACTAGAGGTACTCGGACTCGTACTCGGACTCGGATGCATTTTTACTCGGACTTGACTCGGACTCGAGCCTTTCGAACTCGGAAAATATCCCGAGTCCATCCGAATCCGTAGAAATGTAAAACGGAAATGTCAGTGACTCGATGCATTATCACGAAAGTGATATTTAGTATTTGCCTGTTTTTAAGTCTTGTCCAGTAGGCTACTTGAAAGCCGACGGGTTTATGCGCACACGCTCAAAGCGCGCGCACAGAACGCGCCTCTCAGTCAGTGTGCGAATGCCGAGTTGTCTTTCGCTTCTAATATGTTCTGTTACTGCTACACACATGCTCGTATTGGAGACTTGTCTTAAATAAAACTTAACAGTTGGAAGAAATACTGATGCCTCAAATTATTTGATCTGTGCGTCAGATTTTAAAGCCACAGCAGCATAGACATGCAATATTGATGAAACAACAAAAGAAAAAGAGAAAATCACTCACTGTTCTTGACTGAATCACTTATTAACTGTAATAAGAACGTCTTTTATGCATGCAGTGAAGATTATGCAGTGTTTTATTTTAACATTACTTTTGATTAACACTTTTAATAATTATTACTTCATGAAATGTCTGTAGTCTATTTCTGTAGTAGCTTTTTTATAGACCTACCTAAAAAACTAAAAATTCTATTTTTAAAATTGTATTATATATATATATATATATATATATATATGTATATATTATATATATATATATATATTTTTTTGCTTGTATGTAATACTTGGAGTGTTTACTTGCCTTCAGTAAGCTTGATAATGTTTTACTTACATTAGTTGATTTGTTTCTGTATTGAAATTATTATTATTTTTTAAACATGGTGGCAGTTTCTAGCTTCAAAGAAAAAATAAATTGCTAACATCTTTTCAGCAATAGGTTTTATGGGTCCAAAACCACCTTGGTTGTGCATGATTTTCCGTAACACTTTATAATAGCACTGTGCACCTGATGTGATCTTCAGTGGAGGGTAAAACTGGTTCACATTATCACTAGATCCCACACACTCCACACAGAACACAAGTCTGTGCTGATGAGAGAAAGGGTTTACACGTTTATTCACTTGACAGCAAATTATTATTATTTAAAAAAATATACATATAGTTTTAGAATAATTGCATCTGTGTGCTTTTTAACATATCACTTAGTAATCTAAGTGAAAACACATAGTTTTGTAAATTATTAGTTCATCATTAACTAATTACTTGTAAATGAACTTGTAATTGACTTGTAAATGAATTAACAAAACATCCACAAATTGTTAGCATATCACTTACTAATCATTTGTCAATGTTTTGTAAATGATTATTTCATGATTATATAAATGTTACCCATTGATTCGTAAGTCAGGTAAAGACCTACTAAATATAGAAAATTGGAGGCCTATAACTCTAATCAATAAGGACACTAAATTACTTTCACATGTATTTGCGAGTCGATTAAAGTTAGTTTTAAGTTATAGATGATTGCCAATCTGGCTTCTTATGTGGTAGATATATTGGCAATAATATTTGATTAAGATTAGATTTGATTGACTACAATTTACTTTTAAATGATGACAGTTACATTTTTTTTATAGATTATTATAAAGCATTCGATACTGTAAACCATATTTATTTATTTTTTTATTTAAAGTTCTTGATTTTTTTGGTTTCAGTAACAACTTTATCCTCGCAGTTCGAACATTATATAATTATTGCATTAGTTCTGTTAAATTACCCATCAGGACCACTCCTAGATTTAATATAGGTAGAGGTGTTAAACAAGGAGATCCATTATCTCCTTTGTTATTTTTATTGGTCATGCAAGTATTTTATCTGCATATTAAGATCAATCCGTTTCAAGGTATCCAGCTGGCCAATAATGTGATTAAATCTTCCCAGTTAGCAGATGATACTGCAATTTTTCTAAAAGACATAAAATAATTAAAAATGATTCTTGAGTGTCTTAATGAATTCTATATAGTATCAGGGTTAGCTGTAAATATTAAAAAAATGTGAATTATTCGCTTTAAAAGAAAGACCCAGTGACTTGTCTGAATTTTGTGGCATTCCAATAAAAGACTATATTACTTATTTAGAGATTAAGATATTTAAAGACCAAAAATAAAGAATAAATCTTATAATTAATTAATAAAATTAAAAATAAATTTAACATTTGGCTAATGACAGACCTCTCTTTAAATGGGAGACTGTTATTATCACAATCTGAAGGCTTATCTAGGTTAGTTTACACCGCAATGGCCATAGACACTCCAAAAACATATTATTAATGATATAAATAAATATATATATATAATTTTATTTGGAAAAATAAACATCATTATTTGAATAAAAAATACTTTGTATATTTTGTAATCCACTTAATCAAGGTGGGCTAAATGTACTTGATTTTGAAATAACTAACACTATTTTTAAAATTAAGTGGATACAAAATTATATTCGTTCAGAAGATAAATTGTGGTATTATATCCCTAATATTATGAAAAGTAGGTGGTATTGAATTTCTCCTTAATTGTAACTTTAATATTAACAAGCTTCCCATAAAACTTTCCAATTTTCACAAACAGGCATTGTTATCATGGATGATGATATACAAACACAATTTTTCCCTCATAAGTGCTTAATTTGGAATAAATACAATACACACCAAAATAAATCTCTTTTTTTAGTTAATTGGTTTAGACAAAATGTTCGGTTGGTTTCACAGCTGTTGAATTCTAATGGTCATGTGCTTACCTACAGAGTTCTTAAAAATTTCATTTCATATACTTGTAAAGGAGTATGCAATGGTAATTAATGCCATTCCCTCAGAACTTAGGAAATTCTTAGTAAATGATAAAGACGAAAAACCAAATGTAGATTTCTGTCTTAAATTGGAAGGTATAAATGTAAAAGAAAAAAAAAATGTAATAATAAATATCTTAGAAAGGTTTGGCAAATTTCCAATGTTCCTTTAGCCATTGGTTTTTGGAGATCACAATTTCAAGATGTCAATTGGAAAGAAACCTTTAAGATCTCTAGACGTTTTTGTATCACTAATAAAATTAGTGAGGTATTCAAGATAGTTTATTGTATTTATCCTGTAAAACAGGTAATTGCAAAGTTTTGTTAAGACATTGACTTGAAGTGTGTTTTCTGTAAAGCTGAGAATGAGAGTGTTGTCCATTTATTTTATGATTGTATTTATACAAAATTGTTTTGGTGTGATTTTTTTTTTTTTTTTTTTTTTTGTTAAACAAAGTAATAATGTTGAATTGCAACTCAAAGAAAAGGATATTTTATTTTTTTATGAGTATACTGTTGACTTCAAAATTAGGTAAACTGTGAATTTACTCATTATATATGGAACATTCTTTATTCATAAATGTAAATGGGCAGTAAAAAAAAATAATAATTTTACTCATTTTAAAATAGAAATAGGTCACTACCTGTGTACATTAAAAAAAAAAAAAAAAAACCCAGATAAATTACTTTAAAGCCTTACATATATTATTTAGAATAATTTATAATTGTTTGTACTTGATTTTGGATATGTGATGTTACCATTGATCTAAATATAATGACTGGATCGCTCATTGCGTTCTAAACTGCCGTTAGGCAGTGAAGCCACCGGAAGTGTTCGATCCGCCATCTTACTATTCCCTACCGACAGAGAGCACCATTGACTCACAGCCAAGCCGCTGACCTAAAATCACCCGATTTGAAGCTTATCATTCACACAGGATTCGTTTTTAGGATATGTGTATGTAAATTAATTTTTATTTAAGATGTTATCTGGAATGTTGATGGTCTTTTCGGGCAGGATAAGCAATATATTGAAATAGTTTATGTGGGTGTGTCAGCTGTGCACTTGCAGACACAGGTAACTGATCCAACACAAAATATATTTCTTTATGTACCTGCAGGAAATAATAAACATGACCATATATCTGGTATTAGTATCTGAAATTGATTCGAATACACAACAAATAATACAATACAAGCCTCTGTTACTATATTGGTCGTTGTATTGAAATTCAAATCTTTGAAATAAAGCTTCATGTCTTTAAGTTCATACTGTATGTAGTCAGCGTTATTTCTCAGAGTTATGATGTGTATATTTTTAATGTGCCTGATTGCACAACATTACATAAACAGTGAATAACTGTACAAGGCGAATTAAGGTATATGTAAGCATAAATCTTCATTCAGATTTCTGAATGAGCACTTTTTCATTTGTAAACATATGTTGAACATCCGATGTTTATCATGTTCATCTAATGTAACTGACTGTAATAGGCTATATATTATGAAATAAATACAGTCAGACTGTAATAAGTGTGAGAGAGAGAGATACGTTGGTGATTTTTAGGGTAGCACTGTCCACTGTGATTTTCACTTTGCTGCAACTTAAAATATATAATCATTTTAAATCATAATTTCTTATTGAAGCAACATTCACTAATCATCATGGAGCAGGTGTGCATGTTTTGAATGTGTTTGTTCTGAGCATTATTGGAAGTTGTATGTTGGGTCAATGTAATGGATTTAAGTTGAAATAACATTCTCTCATTTTATGTTACATAATCTTGATTGAACTAGGTTATAACAACAAAATTAGAATTATAGAAATCAGATAGAAATATCTCCTTAAAGGAAAAAACGGCACTTTCACTTTTTACAGTGTAGAGTAGGATTCATTACACATATTTATTCTGACTGATATTAAAGTGATGAAGAGACTCAATAACATCTCACTGTTGCTGATTCATCATCAGCTCACAGCATTATGGGTAGAATCTCTCGTCAATCTATTCTGATTCATCAACACAGTTTCACTGATGATCCAGGATCAACCCCAAACCCAGGATAGAGCGGCTGAGTGAATGCAATCTGTTCTGTGTGGATGAGGCTCATTGTGTCAGAGACGCTGTAGAAGGACAGAATTCCTGCACTCTCATCCACATACACTCCTATTCTACTGCTGATGGGCTTTACATGGAGATCAGTCTGTATGTTATTGTGCATGAATGAGTAACTGGAGCGAGAGCAGCTCAAACTCCAGGACTGATCATTATGTCCAAACCAACACTCATCACCAGTTCCCTTCCTGCTGATGCTCTTATATGACACTGATATATACACACCAATACATCCACTCCACTCAATCTCCCAGTAACAGCGTCCACATACACACTCTCTACACAACACCTGACACACATTAAATCTGTCTGGATGATAAGGATACGAAGGATCTGGGAAAGTGTGAGTAACCACTCTGTTGTTCTCAGACAGATGGAGCCGTGTATTCACTGTGTTCAGATCCAGAGTGAGCTGACGGGAATCTGATGGAGAGAAAACACACCACAATCAGGAATTATGAAGGAATTATTCAATCAGGCAAATAAACACATGATCTTTAATACAAGCATAGGCGGATTACCCATATGGGCAATTGGGCAGGTGCCCCGGGGCACCACGTCCAGGGGGGCAGCATGCAAATCAATTTTCTCGTGTAAGACAAGCAATGTATTCTCAAATGCAAGCGATGTATTCTCAAATGTCTATCTAGCCATGGCCTATACCCTTTCGCCAGAACGTAGCCTACCCTGAATGTTTTGTTTTTGTTTCCTCTTGCGTGAATCAGTGGATGCGCAATCTATCGCCGGATGTACACATACTAGGTATTACTCAAACTGATTCTAGGAGCATTGTGTGTGGTGTCGCGCAATTCTCTGCAACTGAAATGAAACTACCTTACTCATAGATGTGTGAATTTGAATCTGCTACAGAGCGGACGTAGACTTGCTTTTGATTGAACTTTTGTGCAATCTATATGTAAGAGTGTTGAAATGTTGATAAATCTCAGGGGAGGATTGATCAGGTCTCCTAGCAACAGTGACAGCAGTTGTTGCCAAGCGACAGTAACGACTGTACTGGACTAAGGACGATGGAAAAAACGCGATGACGTCGGGCATTTTTCTGCTCAGAGTTGCTTTTTTTTCCAACTTCAGGCACTCAGAGTGCTCTGGCAAAAACACAAGGTGCAGCAAGCGGTTAAAACGCAAGGCGCCGGGACGCTTAAACAGCTCGCATAACGTTCACTGCCAATAGAAAACAATTCAAAAAAGACGCCTCTCACTGCAAAAACGCGTTCTGTCTGATCGGGGTCTAATTAGGTTGGCTTGAGAAAGCTACCTACTGATCTGCTACCTAAGCTTTTTTATTATTATTTTTCTTAGCCTAATTTCTAAACGCTACTCCTCCTAGAGCTTTCAAGCTACAACCACCAAACTCAGCCCAAATGTTAATCATGCTAGAAACATGCTATTTACATGATAATCATGCTAGAATCATGCTAGTAACTTACTAATCATGCTAGAAACATGTTAGCGACATGTTAATAACTTGCTAATCATGCTAGAAACATGCTATTAATATGCTAATCATGCTAGAAACATTCTAATTACATGTTAGCATCTGCTAATCATGCTAGAAACCTGCTAGCAACATGCTAATCATACTAGAATCATGCTAGAATCATGCTAGCACCTGTTAATCATGTTAGAAACATGCTAGCAACATGCTAGCAACTTGTTAATCATGCTTGAAGCATGCTAGCAACCTGTTAAAAACATGCTAACAACTTGCTAATCATGCTACTTGGTAATCATCGAAGAACAAATGGTCATCATACAACATGCAAACTTCATCTAGAAACATAGCAACTTGATAATCATGATAGAGACATAACATGCTAACAACTTGCTAATCATGGTAAAACAGGCTAGCAACCTGCTAGTCATGCTAGAAACCTGCTAGCAGCATGCTAATCGTACTAGAATCATGCTAGAATCATGCTAGCACCTGTTAGTCATGTTAGAAACATGCTAGCAACATGCTAACAACTCGCAAATCATGCTAGAAACATGCTAGCAACTTGATAATCATGATAGAGACATGCTAGCAACATGCTAACAACTTGCTAATCATGGTAGAAACAGGCTAGCAACCTGCTAGTCATGCTAGAAACATGCTAGCAACATGCTAATAACTTGCTAATCATGTTAACAACTTATTATGATAACAACTTGGTAATCATGTTTAAAACAAGCTAGTAACTATCTGAGACTATCTATCTGAAACTTTAACCTTTTAAAACTATTTTAAACTTCAAACTATTTCAGACTGAAAACCATCAAACTTAAAGGTTTTTTTGTTTTCTTAACTTTTTTAACTTTTCAAATTTTTTAAACTTTCTGGTGCAGCTTTCTCAAGCCAACCTAAAGTTTGTCTTGACAAACTTTTTTATCTAGTTAAAACTGATATTTAACAGTCTGAATCCAGTCATGGTCCTTGTTTATTTACACAATAAACAAATATAAACTATTTGTAAAATCACACCACATAGTGATATGTCAACATTTAATTTTTTTTAGAAAATCTGATTGAGTTGAGACCGGTTGATATATAGTACTTGTAGTTTAAAGTGTAATCTGTCATTTTGTCTCAGTGAACTGCTGTGGTCATTGGTGTACAGTAAATCATGGGATAGTGTGTGGCTGTGGAGGATCATCTGATGGTTCAGCAACATTCACAGACAGAGGAACAGGGGAAAATACCTCTCTAAGGCATAGTTCACCCAAAAATGAAAATTCTGTCATGAATTACCAAAGACTATAGAATACCCAAGACGTGTCATTTGTATAGTTTTGAATGGGGAAAGATGCAATGCTCATTATGGCCACAAAGCCCTGCCTTCTTAATGAAAGAGCCAATTGTTGATTAGTCAAGTCAGCACATCACTGCAGCTGCCGTTAGAAGTCCCGGTTGCTATAGAAAAAGTCAGAGTTCTGAGACGTGCGCTCTGTACTCCGGATGTGCACCTGCTGATCTAGCCTGAAAAATAAGCTTTTTTAAACACAAGGAACAATATTTATGAGGCAGTTCTTGTCAGATTTCATTGGTGATTTCAGATATGAAATTTAAATCATAAGCTTGGTGAACCGTTTTGGAGAATTTGATGTTTCCCTATTCAAATAGATAGGAGCTGCACTTACCTGCCCGAGAGGCATTTCAAAGATGGCCGCTGAGTGAAATGACTTGCCTTAAAGGGACTTTGTTAATTACTAACCCTTGTATCGTTCTAAACTTGTAAGACCTTCATGCCTAATGAAATGAATTAATAGAAACTTTTGAAAACTTTTAAAATGTATACAATAATCAATTTACAACAAAACAAAATATTTCATTTATTCCTTTATTTATTTTTTTATGAAATAAGATGCTGCACAACAGAACTGTATAAATTAATAAAACAAAAACAGTGGTTATCTGATATGCCTTAAAATTATTATTATGTTTTTAGTATATAGTATGTTTTTATGTTTTCAGTGATATGTTTAGGACTTTTATTTTGACAGGTCGTCATTAAGGTCTTTGAGTTTCACTTTCAGTTTCAGTGTGTTTGATGGCAGTTTTTCACTGTAAAGCAGCTGAAGTGACTCTCGGAGCATCTCATTTATACAGCTTAAGACATTTTTTTAATTCACATAATAAGAAAGCAATTAAGACTGTCTGCATTTGTGAGTCCTTTAACATATTTACATAATGTTTAGCCCACCCTCCTGGCTGAATGTGTATTTTGTATACATATTTTGTATTGTATTGTATTGTATTTATTTATTTATTTATTTATTTATGTGTTTTATGTTTTCATGTGTATTATTGTAGTCCTAATTGTACTTTGACTGTGTTTATTGAAGTTCAAAAAAAAAAAAAAAGACAAACAGCAGCTGCTGTGCTTCTGACGCACAACTGACACGCAAGTGCAGAACAGCAACGAGAATTTTAAAAAGTCCTTTCAACATTATTCTGTTATTTTCTGATGTAAAAATTACACTTTTCAAATTTACTGTAATAATTTAGCGTTTGGTAGTTTGAACTACAGGCCTCTATAATGCATAATAATCCATACAGTCTATTCAGAGGTGTCGTGAGGATGACGGTAACTTCCTGTTTGGAGGGAAAGTGAACTCTGCGCCTGTAAGAGAAGACATTATCTGTGATGTGGAGCTGTCTGAAGCAGATATTATATGAAAGATGAGTTATTCTTCACATCTCCTTTTACAGTTAGAGAGCAGCTAGCATGTGATGCTAACACCACTAGTGGATTTACACTGACTGTCAATCTGTTCACACAATAATGTTGTCATAACGGGTATAAAAGATCAAAGGGACCAAAGGTTTTGTCCAACGTTTGTATAATTAACATAAAATATGGGTGTTTCAAACTGAGAGAAAACATTCAAATATCAGGTTCTCATAACATTATAACAATGGTAGGTTGTTTTGAATGCTTACAAAACATTCAGAAATCATGTTTTCATAACTTAGTTTGAATATTAGCAAAACGTTCTTGGAACACATTTTTGTTAGCTGGGAGAGGCAGTGATTACGTATTGATTTTCTTCAGCAGAGACGGGCTTTGATCACACTGTGACATTATAATGTGACAAAAATTAAATGTTTTAGCAGCTTGACTTCATGTGTCTAACACTACATTTTAACATGAAATATAAAGTTTAAAATCCTTCAGAAATCATTTTTATTTTGCATTTTTGTGCACCTCCATATCCAATCTCTGCTTTATTTCAAAATAAACATATAATATTTTAGATAAAATACACATTTTACTCATGTCCCCAGGTTTTTACAGAGATGTATGTAAGTAGCAACTTTACATGGCAGCTCAATCTAATGTTAGCCTAGAGAAATGAGCGCTATTCAAGTGTGTGTGTGGAGTGTGGAAGCTGAATAGTAGCGCACTCACTGCATGACAGATGGAGCTCTTGCTCTTAAAATACTAATTTTTGGTCACACAGATAAAAGTAATACATCTTTCAAATCTGTGAAGACTCTACATGTATTTGTGTGCACTCATAATAACATCGAAATGTTGCACTTTTGTAAAATAATGAAAAAGCGAACAGGAAACGCTTTCTGCTGTCTCGGACTCTGTGAACTTGAGTGCAAAACTTTGAAACTCTGTGTATGCTTGCTTTACAGACATGACAAATATATCTATAGAGAGTGAAATGTATACTTTCAAATAAACCAATTCAAATGGAAACCAAACATTCTCAGATTGTGTAATCCGTATGAAACGTACATACAGGCACATCACTGCTGTGGAGATGACGAGTCAGTGTCACTGACTTCATCTCAAACCGAAAAAACAAAGAAAGCACTAGTTTATCAATAAATTATTAAAACGTTAATTAATGCAGTCTCCTTGCTGTTTTTCTCTGACATATTTATAATTATTATATTTGCCAGTGTGCTGCGGCAAGCTGTTTTTGTGCGCTTAGGCTCAATAAGGCTCATTATTATGATTCATATGGTTTATTAATAAACATGCAACTATCTGGTCGACTAATCGATAAAATGAACAACTACTTGTTAACTTGAAAAATTGTTAGTCGAGGGCAGCCCTAATCCGACTGGTTTGAACATCAAAGTCCTTCTAAAGTGCAAAACCCAGTGTGTGTGTCTAGAGTGAGTGTATGTGTGTGAGTGTCATTATTCAAATCATTTATAAGATTAAAGGTTTTCTTAGTGACTTACATTGTAGGAAGTCCTTCCTGGTCCACTTGGTGACTGTGAAATCAATTAACAGAGTCATATTCAGTCAGTAAATAAACACACAGCGTGATTAATCAAATATCTTCAACTATAATTTTGACTTCTCTTGACTGTGTTGACAAGATTAAATGATAAAATGCCAACAGACTAGCAACCCAGCTAGAAATGTTTCACATTCTGGTAAAGTTTTCAGCGGCAAGTTTTATTTTAGTTCCCAGAATGTTCTGCTAAAAGGTAGGACAACATTCTCTAAAAAAATCTACAAATGTTTATTGTTAACATTGTTAGAACATTATTCTCTTCTGGACTATCCTGTTCTGGACTATTCCTCATGTGTCCATATATGGTTTTCCTGTTCCTATATATATCAATACTAGTTATATCAATACTAGTTAACCTGGTATCCCCTGTGTCTTACCTGTCTCACTTGTAATCACCTGTCTTTATAAGTTGGTTTCAGTTCAGTGTTTGTTGTCTGGTCTTGTCAATGTATATGGAAATAGTCTTTCGAGAGAGCCTCGTAGCCTTTGTGGAGTGCCCCACTCCTGACCCAGTGCCCATCCCACCATCACCCCGCAGCGTGGAGTATAAGCCCGAGCCCACCACGGATGGGGAGTCAAAACCCAGCCCGACCGTTGAGCCCATCACATCCGACCAGGTGCGAGAGCCGGTAACATCGCTCGTGATGGAGTTCTCAGTGGAGCATGAGGATGCTGAGGAAGGCCACGCCCACTGCACCTCCACTGATGGTGAGCTAAAACTGGAACTAGGATAAATGGATCTGATCAACTTTGATGAGGATATATATGCAGACATGCCCCCTCTTATCCCACCATCATCAGAATTATTAGGTGAACCTGAACCCTCTGTCTGCCCTGACCTGTCTGCCTGCCTGGATTTCCCATCCACCCTCCACTCATCCCTGCCTCAGCCATGACACCTCTGTCTCCTGACAGCCCCTCTGATCACCCTCAGCCCACCATATGTGCAGTGGGTTCGCCGCAGGTCTGCCAATTTCCACCAGCGTCGTGGCTGGAGGATCCCTCGTCTCCGCCTCCAGTCTCAGAGTCCTGGACTTCTGCCCTCCAACCCAGCGGTTCCCTGCCTCCCTCGTCTCCACTGTCACCTGTCAGCCCACCAGCTCCACCAGGCTCCCTCTTCCCTCCTGCTTCACCTTGGTCGGTCGTCTACCCACCATCACTTCAGAAATCCACTCCTCTGGCTGTGCCTCGTCCCTCCGTCCCACCGGCTCTGTTGGGCTCCTCCCTCCCTCCAGCTCCGCCTCTGCCGTGCCGGCTCCGCCGTAGACCACTGGATCTCCGCCCACCCTGGCTCCTTCCTCCTTCTGATCCGCCCTGGACCCTTCTGTCTCCTCCTTGGCTCTTCCCTCCGCCATCACCACCGTGGACTTTTTTTGTTGTCCTCCTCCTGGGAGTCCGTCCTCCACCAGAGTCTCCACCTGCACTGACCTCCTGTTGCCATCCCACGTCCACTCCTTTGTCCACCTTATAAGTCCCCTCCGTCCGTCCCTTTTTTGTTTTTCTCTATGGTTTTGTTTATCTCTAAGGTTGCGCCTTCCGGGAGGGGGGAAAACTGTTACACCCCTGGACTATTTGTATTGTTTTTTCATGTTTTTTTATCCCTCATGTGCCCATATATGGTTTTCCTGTTCCTGCCCTCATTATGTCATTATTAGTTAACTTTGTATCACCTGTTTCTTAATTAATCACTTATCTTTATAAGTTGGTTTCAGTTCAGTGTTTGTCGTCCGGTCTCGTCAATGTATATGTGAGTGTTAACTTTCCTGTTGTGGATATACCTGTGTGGATTTATGTGTAGATTGCATTAAAGACTTTATCTTTGACCTTCATCTTTGTGCTGCGTGCCTTTCTCGCATGTTGTGACAGCTGTAAGTCTGTGTCTGCAAAACACATTTATTATGGCAAGAAAAAAATCATGGCTGATCACGGCCACTCTAGTCAATGCTTGTGTTTATTCCAGCTGCACTTCAGCATGTGTTTTGACCTCCTGTACTGTACACGTCTGTGGCACATTGCGGCTCCGACGTGACCACCGGAGCTGATCGCAGCCTCTAGTCAGTACTTGTGTTTATATTCGCCACCCCACGGCGAGTTTCTGAAGTGTCCCAAAAGCAGCTCTCTGCACTGCATCGCTAAACTTAGGTGCCTAGCCTTTTTGACAGATAATGATGATAATAATAATAATCGTCTTGTTATCATCAAAAGCATCAGCAACAGGCGATATCTCTGCCAATTTCACGATACTATCATCTATCGGCACAGCCCTAACACAGGTGACAGTAATAATTCAGAGAAAGAAACTCCACAGCAGAGGAAATGGATACATGCATGGCAGCCTAGCAAAACCTAGAAAACACTGTGCAGATGACACTTACTTAAAGAGAGCGTAGGACTGACAGTTTCACTGGCTTCACTCACTCCCAGTTTACCCACTATCCTGTAGCGGATCAGGTACTGCTTTCCAGATACCAATTCAGTAAGGCTGAAGTCTTCATCAGCTGTGTCTATGACAAGCCAGTGTTCCTCAGCTCTAGAATCTGCTTTCACCTGCTTGTACTCCACTCTGTACTTCACTGTTTCTCCAGTTGGGGACTTCTGCAATTTCAGGGAAACATTTCGCCCCAGCACATTCTTCACTACTGGTGGAGGTGGCTTGGACACGGGCAGGAAATTTGTGTCTGTCAGTTTCCCATTTTCATATAGATAGATGAAGGAGCCTGGAATGGAGGGATTGGAGATGGCAGATATAATGTATCGAATACTCTTCTCATTTTTATTGACCTCTGAAAATCTCTTGAAGAGACATAAGTTCTCTCTCATCTTTTTAATGACATCAGGATCATTGAACCACTTCCTGATGTCTGATGTCACAGAAACCAGTTTTTTTATTTCATCTAGCTCTTTAAACTTGTCAGATTTTAGAAACTCTGTCAGTGTTGAAAGATATGGGTCTTCATATTTTAGAGATGTGAAGGTCAAGCACAACACTACATCAATATCAGGATCAAGAAGGATGGCTTTGAGCCCGTCTGTATCTACTATGTTGATCTCATTTAGTGTCTTGCTGTGATTATTCAACAAGTAAAGTTCAGACTTTGCATCATCTAACCATTGGTTAAGTAAGTCAGCATTAAAAGGGGAGCTGCTGTGTATCTTCAGGATGTCTTCCAGGGATTGTTCCTCCATACCTCCTCCTCGAATAGCAGGCAAGACCCTGGCCAGTTCTTTCTGAAACACCATCTTGTAAATGCTAAATGAATCCTGAAATGAGTGCAACCTTGCTTTGATATCACTAAAGACATCTACCTCTGTTCTCCTGCACAGGTCATTGCATGTCCTCTCTACCTCCCACAGCCCCTCCATCATTTCTGCAGTGTTGGAAATCAAACGTGTGCTGATTTCTCTCTCCAGCTGAGCTGCTTTTGCATCCAGTAGACAAAGAGGATAGAGCCAGACTTTTATTGGCACTGCATTCTGAGGATTCTCCTTCAGTAGAGTGGGGAGCTTCTTGTACACCTCTAGGGCCTCCATGTATGTGGTGGGACTCTGCTCAAGATGGACATCACCATGAAATGTGCAGGTGATATTCTCAGCCTTTTTATTATCTTCATCCGTCATTTTTACAGCTCCTTCTCCCTCAATAGAAAATGTAGGGATCTTCTTGACCATGACCTTCAGTTCTCCCTCAATCTCCTGCTTGTTTTCATCTTCTGCAAATGAGCGATCAAACACCATGAAGGCCTGAGCTCCGTACAGCACAGCCGTGACCACATGAGTTGCAGTTTTCTGATCAAACACCTGAGGGTAGGTGATCTGGCCAAGCTGAGTCATAGTAAGTTGATCAAATCTTGCAGTTTCACTGTAATGCATTGTTACTCTGGACTGTTGTTTGGAGGATTTGGTGTTTTGCAGGTACTTGGCAGATCCTCCCACCTCTACCAGCCCCCCCAAACAGCTGGCCTTCAGTGAAGCGCTTACATTCAGGAGACTGGCCTTACTAGAGAGAGAGTCTGAGCTACTGAACTTCAAATCTGTCATGAGCTGTGGACGACTGTCCAAATCTTCACTCAGTGATGTCTTATCCCACAAAGTAACACCTGAAATGAGAAATGGTTTTAAAAGTTACATATGATGATACAATTTACAACTGAGGTAAAGATGCACCCTGTCTCTGTAGGACAATTTTAAGCTAATTTAATATTTGTATGCTTTATTTTATTGTGTCTCAAACTGACTACATCAATATTTTTGGTAACACTTTATAATAATTTTATTATTAAATTATTAACAAACAATATATAATGCTTAACAGATCATTAGTTAATATATAGTCATATAGCTACAAATATAAGATAATGTGCTTAGAAATGTTTGCTGATGTACTCATTGAACATTACATAAAGATCAACAGATCATTAGTTTATATATTTCAAAACACTTATGTTATACTTATGTTTATGCTAAATGTTATTAAACTTCCAAGTCTTATTGTTATATGCTGGGGGCTGAAGGAAACAGGCTGGGTCATGGATCTGTTCAGGTAGTTTAATAAAAAGACAAAGTGAACAAAGAACCGGAAACACTGGGAAACAGAACCAAAACACAATCAGGAAATGGCATCATAACATAGAACAATTTACAAAGCACAAGTAGAACACAAGCACTATTTATACACAACAGAACAGGATAACAAAATAACAAGGGGGCGTGGTAAATGGAAAACACCAGGCAAACCTAATCACGGGGGACCAATTAACAAAAGGACTACAAACAGACTACAAACAATGCACAGGAAATACTTCAACATAAAAGTACAGACAGGGCACAGAGAACATGTAACACTTATATGATCATGCACTAAATATGTACTGATTAACAGCTTTATTTATTAATGCACATTTGAATGCTGACAAATGTTATTAAACTGGTTGTTTAAACAGTTTATATATATATATATATATATATATATATATATATAATCTAACGCAGTAGTTCCCAACCACATTCCTGGAGCCCCCCGACACTGCACATTATGCAGTTATGCACATTATGTCTCCTTGATCAAACACACCTGATTCAACTCATCAGCTCTTTATAGAGAGTACTTTAGGTTTGCTATTTACCCACATAGCAATTGACATCTGGCCCAAGCAAGCAGTTACACTCGGCCCAAGTGCAGCAAAGAATTACGGTCCTTGAGTGGCCCAGATCTGGACTACAGACATGAGCCATTACTGACCCAAATCTCAGCCAAATAGTAACTTTAGCAAGCAACCATTGAATCAATGTTAAAAATAGTTGACACAGACGTATTTATGTAGATCGGGAGGTGCATTCCCTTCACAAACAAATGTAATTCACTGCAGCGGCTCAGATGTCGGGAGTAAATGACGACCACTATGTTGATTCTTACATCCAGCAACACAACACCCCAATCGCTAAATCGGAGATATTCTTGTCTAACTTACATCCCTGGTCTGGCATCGAAATAATGGAGGTCTGATTGTTACAGCTGATCTGAGGTAAGATGCTCATGTCAATTTACTATCGTGGGAGCGGCCTCTGTGGGTGTGACGCCACACCGACAGGCATCTGAGAATGGCTCAATTTGAAAAAGGGGATATTATTTTTACAGATTAATTAAAAACCACTGCATGGATTTTTATCATTATAGGGTAGATGTGTACATACACTGCCAACACACATATACGTCACTCCTTGTTTACACAGTGCACAGAGACTGCAGACATGTTCACTGGCACTGTGAAGATCTAAAGATATTTAGAAGTACAGGTCATCGCAATGGAAGACGATTTTTATATATCATCAGACAACCAGAATACTCAGAGCAAGAAGTCAGAGAGATGGAGGAAGCAGCCACAGCAGCAGCAAGTCTTCAAGCTTCAGGGGGACAGAGATCTCTTCAAAAGTGGGGGTGTTCTTATGATGTTATAATGGTGTTATGTGATGCCAACAGAAGTGGAGAGCATCTATAAGCGCAGATCGCTTCCGGCACTTGCGTATACTATGCCAGAGCACGTACACATGTCATGTGCCAGATGCTGTGCATGTGCTCAGGACAGTAGGACATAGCAGTGAATCAGAGATAAAAAAATTATATAAATACTGTTCAGTTTCTCGCACAAACCAATTGTTTCGTGAGTCGCAGGGTTTAATTTGGTTTTGTTTGTGTATGTTTTTTTTACTCTCAAAGATTTGGGAGCCATTGACTGCCATTATATGACTGACAGACTGCAACGGATTGAATTAAAAATCTTTGTTTGAATTAAAAAACTTCTTCATTTAAATTGGTCATCGGATGCAAAGTTCACTTTTACATGTTGTTTGAACATTAATGTGTGTTGGCAGTGTATGTATACATCTACCCTAATGATAAAAATCCATGCAGTGGTTTTTAATTAATCTGTAAAAATATTGTGTTGCTGGATGTAATAATGAACATAGTGGTCATCATTTACTCTCGACATATATCCATCTATGTTTGTGCAAATCATTCGTGATCCAGCTTCACTTACAGCAGAAGTGAGTATAAGGGTTTTTTTTATAAATCTTTGCGTTTGCCTTTCCTAATAATGTGCTAGTTAGCAAGTTTAACGGGCAAACACAGCTAAATGTGGTTAAAGTAAACAGGCTCGTCACTCCACAGAGAGAAGAGAGGGGCGGGGCGAGCAGAGCTCATTAACATTTAAAGCAACCTTGACCAGAAGAGGATGATTTTTGCAGAGATGATTTTGGCAAGGTAAAAAAGACTACTCACTACTGTTGAGAAATTTTAACCAAAGCATGTTATAGACTTTTTAAGACCCTAAAGAATCATATCAACTTGTGGAAAATGGGCATCCCACGACCCCTTTAAGTAGGTAAAGCACCTGGAATGAAGGAATCCTTGCGGCAGTCATACAGCATACCAGGAAACAGAGGTCTTCCTAGGGCTGCAAGTTCAATGGGTTCTGATGCCATGTCTGTAGTAAACGAACACAGAATATTTGTATTTTTTTATTTTATCATTTTAAAATTCTTGTTAAAAACTTGTTAGTCAAGTTTTCTAAAAAGGTAGTTAAAGGGATCATGACAGGAGAAATCAAATTTGCCTTCATCTTTTGACATATAAGAGGTCTTTGTACCATTAAAAAATGTTGCAAGTTTGATAGCTTGTGTGTGCAAATTATTAAGATATATAAAATATATAAAATATATGAAGATATGAATGAATGAATGAATGAATGAATGAGTGCATCTATATAGTACTTTCAATGTGTATTGCTGTACACCCAAAGCGCTTTACAATCATATGGGGGGATGTGAAGAGTTCAGATGCAAAACCAGCTAAATCCATCTGACGTTTTTCTTTAATAAATGCATTT
This sequence comes from Labeo catla, assembly GCA_012976165.1. Lineage (NCBI taxonomy): Eukaryota > Metazoa > Chordata > Actinopteri > Cypriniformes > Cyprinidae > Labeo > Labeo catla. The sequence continues at coordinate 50,833 of VONZ01001709.1, forward strand.
TTATCAGGCTCAGATGTATAGGTTTCTATGTACACTCAAAAAAATGTTTCAGCCTAAACTTAAACTTTATGTAATTCAATTACATGCAAATTTTCCATGCATTTAGATTACATAGTTTTAATTGAAACAAATCAATTAAACTTAATGTGATTCAAATGCATTAGTCTTACGTGAATGAAACAGGTAAAGTTTATGTAATAGTTCCCAGCGTTAAACAAACCCTGCTCAGTGTTCATGTGTTTCCACACTACAGTGTGTTCAATAGCATTGACACAGTGTTGGAGTTAAGGAGATCATTATGTCATGATTGACCAATAATGATCAACACCTGCTGTTTACAAGCAGAATCACCGAAGGAAAGAGAAACACAAGAATCAGCCACAGCCAAAGATAAAATGAACTTAAATAAATGAAGACATTAAATCTCTGATTAAACAACTCCACAAACAACATTACAGTTTGACTTGATTTCTGTCGTATATCCACAAATATTATTTGAGAACATCTAAACAGAGGTTTAGATGTTTTATTAAAAAAATGTTTCATTTGACCTCACCATCATGGCGAACAGGGTTTACTTTAGTTGGGCTCTTGACCCTTGACTTTCTTAGTTTAGTTTTTTTTTGTTCTTTGGTTGCTGTAATTGTGTTTGTAGAGCACATTTGTATAGCAACAAACAAACAACAAGAAAAAAAGGTTTTATTAAATGTTCTTGGTTAATTATTATTGATGGTGGTGGCCTGATTAGCTGATATCGTTCTGTGGTTTACCTTTTGGTTTCATGATATCTACAGTAGTCGCATGAACTGTTACTATTATTACTCAAGATCTCCAGTGTTACTTAGACACACACAGACATCAAGAATTAGCATATGAATCTCAACAATGGTGACATTCAACAGCTGCATGCTGGGAGTCATGGGTGAGTTTTATAATCTGCTGTTACCCAGCATGCAGCTGTTGAATGTCACCGTTGTTGAGATTCAAATGCTGATTCTTGATGTCTGTGTGTGTCAAAGGGATGCTGGAGATTTCAACATTTAGTGTATAAGATAAACATCCATAATAGTTTACACGCCTGTTATAAACCTTACAAAACTAATAAACTAACCACTGCATGACATCAGTGCATCAAGCCACTGGATGATAACATTTACACCACCAATAAAAATTAACCAAAAACACCTGATCAGACTTCTTTTCTCAGCTTTTCTATTTTGCTATAATAAATGTGCTTCATACACACAATTACAGCAGCCCAAAAAAAAAAAATCAAAGTCAAGAGCCCAACTAAAGTAAACCCTGATCGCCATGATGGTGAGGTCAAATGAAACTTAAAAAAAAAAAATAAATAAATAAATAAAACATTTAAACCTCTGTTTAGATGTTCTCAAATAATATTAGTGGATATATTACAGAAATCAAGTCAATCTGTAATGTTGTTTGTGGAGTTGTTTAATCAGAGATTTAATGACTTCATTTATTTAAGTTAATTTTATCTTTGGCTGTGTCTGATTCTTGTGTTTCTCTTTCCTTCAGTGATTCTGCTTGTAAACAGCAGGTGTTGATCATTATTGGTCAATCATGACATAATGATCTCCTTAACTCCAACACTGTGTCAATGCTACTTGAACACTCTGTAGTGTGGAAACACATGAACACTGAGCAGGGTTGTTTAACGCTGGGAACTATTACATAAACTTTACCTGTTTCATTCACGTAAGACTAATGCATTTGAATCACATTAAGTTTAATTGATTTGTTTAAATTAAAACTATGTAATCTAAATGCATGGAAAATTTGCATGTAATTGAATTACATAAAGTTTAAGTTTAGGCTGAAACATTTTTTTGAGTGCATGCGAATTGCTAGCAGAAACTCAAAGTGTCTTTGTTTTGTGCTGTTTATGGATGCTTAAATTGGTTAAACCGAGAAAACACAACAAGCTTTTAGTGTTTATGAAAATGTAATGACCACATACCCTGTAGAGGATTGACTGCAAAAGCAGAACTAATAAGATGAAGGAAAGTCTGTATTATATTGGTTTAGACACTATTACAACAGAAAGATGTAAACAGAAAATGACAACATATGTTGGATGATCATATGAAGAGTTCAGATGCAAAACCAGCTAAAAGCCATCTCAGTCAAAAATGAGATAATGATACTGAGTGAATGCTCTCGACACATATTATACGTCCATCAATACGTTTTCTTTAAACTCGCTAAAATACCAGCCTCAGCCCAATCAGAAGTACTGGTACTTGGACTTACGTTGCTCAGATGTCAAATAATGGTTGAAAGTAAAAACCCAACATTTGTTTAATGAAGCTTCAACTTCATATAAATAACTCCAAAAACAACATTACCAGCTTCAATTGTTATAAATCAGATTGAATTTATTTCTGTCATACATTTACAAAAGGTCTTATTGAGATTAACAGAAGTTTAGATGTTGATGTCACCGTTATGGTGATAAGCGTTTGCTTCCGTTGGGTAATTTGACTCTTGCCTTTCAGATGTTTTTTTTCTAGTTGCTGTAACTCTGTTTGTTATAGCAAAAACAAGAAGAAAAAATGTTATCAAATGACATTTCGGATCAAATTGCCCAACTAAAGTAAGCGCTTATTCCCATAATGGTGACATTAAACCAAACTTTTTTTTAAACAGAAGTCAACATCTAAACCTCTGTTAATCTCAAGAAGAACTTGTGTAAATGTATGACAGAATAATCTGGTTTATAATAAGTGAAGCTGGTAATGCTGTTTTTGGAGTTATTTCAGTAGTTAGGAGTTAGTTAATTTTCAACCACAATTTGACATCTGAGCAGTGTAAGTCCACATCTAGTGTGATGGGAAGCTTTATTAGAATGTTAGAGGATAATGTTCTAACAATGTTATTAATAAACATTTTTAGAATGTTTTGAGAGAATGTTATCCTACCTTTTAGCACAACATTCTGGGAACTAAAATAAAACTTGCCACTGAAAACCTTCCCAGAACGTGAAACATTTCTAGCTGGGATCCCTGTAATGTTTTCCTAATGTGGTTGAGATAATGTTCTTCATTACTTACCATGAAATATTGTGTCAGTGTTTTATGAAGAATATTGTATAATCTGTTACCTCAAAAACATTCCCAAAACTTCCTTGAAATGTTACAGTTACAATGTGATATCATTGTTTACATTTAACATTATAGGAACGTTATTTGAAACTTAAAACATTCTTTAAACATTACATTCAAATGTTTTCTTTAAAACATTAACCAAACATGTACAGAATGTTCACTAAAGTTCTGGGAACATTCCCTGTTAGCTGGGATTATAAAGAAATTAATTCATTCAGATAAAAAAAAAAGAGAAAAAATCTGTTACTTCTCACTACTGTTTCCTGAGTTTTAGAGGGCACAATGTAACTGGTGTGCACATATATCACTAAGGGGGGGCACCTCTGAGTGCCGCCCAAGATGTCGAGATGCCCCTTGTTGAATGACACCTCACTCCCGATGGCAATGGACCTCCACTGGACTTGTAAGCATGGGTGATTACCTCAACTACCAATCTGTGACAATCTCTGCTTTGATAGGGGCTGCCCTTTTCTCTTTTTCTCTGCCCCCCAGAACACAGAAAAAGCTGGTCTGACCGCCGAAAATCTTCTGTAGCCCTGAGGTAGGCCCAGAGGGCCCTCACCGGGCACAAGGGTCTGTATTCACTTTCTTCTTGTAATTCTAACCCTGGAGGATTGAATACTGCCAGCTCAATAGCCTGATTCCTAAACAAGGCAGAGAGCCTCTTGGGGAGAAATGCTGGGTTTGGCCACAACTTCACTGCCGAACCATCTGCATTCCAGTGCAAGCAGGTTGTGTTAACTGATAGCACGTGGAGCTCACTCACACGTTTAGCTGAAGTAATGGCCAATAAAAAAGCTGTTTTGAAGGAGAGCCACTTCAAGTCACTGTGCTCCAAAGGCCCGAACAGAGATAATGTAAGAGATTTCAAGACAAGGCTCAGGTCACATGGGGGGACCAGAATTACCTGAGGAGCAGCCACTGTGCACCTCTAAGTAATTGAGCAACCAAGGCATGAGATCCCAATGGCTGACCATCTATCCGTACATGATGTGCTGAAATTGCAGCCACATAAACTCTTAAGGTAGAAGCTGACCGATTACGTTCTGTACCTCTTGATCACAGACTCTCAAAAGTGGCTCTGGCCCTTCAGAGGCCAAACACAGAGCTGTAGGCGATCTGGATTCGGGTGCCAAATCTGACCCCCCAACTGGTGGAGGAGATCCATCCTCCTGGGAAGGCTCCAGGGGTCCCCTCATAAGAGCCTGTACAGGTGCTGGTCATATAATTAGAATATCTTGTACAAAAAGTTGATTTATTTCACTAATTCTATTCAAGAAGTGAAACTTGTATAATGTATACATTCATTCCACACAGACTGATATATTTCAAGTGTTTATTTCTTTTAATTTTGATGATTATAACTGACAACTAATGAAAACCCCAAAATTAAGTATCTCAGAAAATTAGAATATTGTGAAAAGGTTCAGTATTGAAGACACCCGGTGCCACACTCAAAGGCAAAGGCCTTTAAATGGTCTCTCAGTCTAGTTCTGTAGGCTACACAATCATGGGGAAGACTGCTGATTTGACAGTTGTCCAAAAGACGACCATTGACACCTTGCACAAGGAGGGCAAGACACAAAAGGGCATTGCAAAAGAGGCTGGCTGTTCACAGAGCTCTGTGTCCAAGCACATTAATAGAGAGGCGAAGGGAAGGAAAAGATGTGGTAGAAAAAAAGTGTACAAGCAATAGGGATAACTGCACCCTGGAGAGAATTGTGAAACAAAACCCATTCAAAAATGTGGGGGAGATTCACAAAGCGTGGACTGCAGCTGGAGTCAGTGCTTCAAGAACCACTACGCACAGACGTATGCAAGACATGGGTTTCAGCTGTCGCATTCCTTGTGTCAAGCCACTCTTGAACAACAGACAGCGTCAGAACGACTCGCCTGGGCTGAAGACAAAAAGGACTGGACTGCTGCTGCTGAGTGGTCCAAAGTTATGTTCTCTGATGAAAGTAAATTTTGCATTTCCTTTGGAAATCAGGGTCCCAGAGTCTGGAGGAAGAGAGGAGAGGCACAGAATCCACGTGGCTTGAGGTTCAGTGTAAAGTTTCCACAGTCAGTGATGGTTTGGGGTGCCATGTCATCTGCTGGTGTTGGTCCACTGTGTTTTCTCAGGTCCAAGGTCAATGCAGCTGTATACCAGGACGTTTTAGAGCACTTCATGCTTCCTGCTGCTGACCAACTTTATGGAGATGCAGATTTAATTTTCCAACAGGACTTGGCACCTGCAAACAGTGCCAAAGCTACCAGTACCTGGTTTAAGGACCATGGTATCCCTGTTCTTAATTGGCCAGCAAACTCGCCTGACCTTAACCCCATAGAAAATCTACGGGGTATTGTGAAGAGGAAGATGCGATATACCAGACCCAACAATGCAGAAGAGCTGAAGGCCACTATCAGAACAACCTGGGCTCTTATAACACCTGAGCAGTGCCACAGACTGATCGACTCCATGCCACGCCGCATTGCTGCAGTAATTCAGGCAAAAGGAGCCCCAACTAAGTATTGAGTGCTGTACATGCTCATACTTCTCATGTTCATACTTTTCAGTTGGCCAAGATTTCTAAAAATCCTTTCTTTGTATTGGTCTTAAGTAATATTCTAATTTTCTGAGATACTGAATTTGAGGTTTTCATTAGTTGTCAGTTGTAATCATCAAAATTAAAAGAAATAAACACTTGAAATATATCAGTCTGTGTGGAATGAATGTATACATTATACAAGTTTCACTTCTTCACTTCGAAATGGCAGTTTCTTCAGAAACATATAATGGATGACAATATAATAAAATAAAACAGGAAGACAATAAAGGAAAAAAAAAAAAAAAAACAGAAAAAAAAACCCAAGATGAACAGAGGTAGCAGCTCAGATTACATAATCATCAAATCAGTACACATTTTCACAAATTTGACACTTTTTTTTGTTGTTAATGTTTTTAAGTGTTAAAATTAACTAGCTGAGGTCACAAAGAAAATTATGTAATTTGGGTAATGTTGAAGAAAATTTACATTGATGAATATAATATTTTGTCAGTAAAATAAATACATTTCCTATATATTCTATGTCATGTTTACAATGAGAAAAATAACAGAATATATCGCACATAGTGAAATCAATGTTTAAATTGGATTTTGAAGCAAGGAATTTTGACAAGTCAATCCAAAATTCTTTAACAAAGGGGGCATTTTAAAAAAAGAAGATCAATTGACTCAGTATTAAAATTACAAAAATTACAGTTCAAGTGAACATTACCAAATTTGGATGTAATCTCATTAGTGGGGTACATATTATGCAAAATTCTTAAATGTTATTTTTTAACTTTGTTGGGTACACAAAATTTAAGTTAAAGTTAAATGAAAGTTAAGAGCCATGCTTTTTTCCAGTTAATCTTATCTATTGAAGAATTCAAAAAAAAAAATTTCCCCTTGGTGTAACTCTTTTTTTTTTTTTGACTGAAAAATATTTCTTATACTTTTGTTACTACATTTTGGGTCGTAAATATTTTTGCCATCAACCAAAAACTTCTGCTCACTTTTTAGAATTTTAAATGATAAGTGGCATTTCATTAGGTGAACAAGACCATTTGGTATAGCTTTCACCACTTTAAGGAATTCCTTATGAACAACAGGGAATTTGTATTTACACATGAAATCACCATAAGAATAAACATTCCCTTGTGGATCAAGCATATTACACAGATAATTGATACCTTTTTCATGCCAATTTTTTTTTTTTTAAATCGACTTGTTCTTTACTAAAATGCTTTCGTTGTTCCAAAGCTTCACTTTATGCGGGGAGAAATTGTGAACAAAACAAAGTTTCCATGCCAAAAGTGCCTGTTCATGGAATTTAGAGAGTTTTATGGGAAGTTTAGAAGGGGAGAAATTACAAGTTAACAAAAATTTAAGACCTCCCAGATTTCTATTCATATTGTGTGGGATAAAATCCCAAATAGAGTCTGGTGAATTGACACAATTCTTTACCCAATTTACTTTGAAAGTATAATTAACATCAAAAAAATCAAGCATGTCAAAACCTCCATCAGCTTTCTTACCACAGAGAACTTCTTGTTTCAAATGTTGATGTTTGCTTTTTCCAAAAAAAAGTTAAACAATAAACTGTTAATTTGCTTACATGTATTATCTTGAACAAATAGTGACAAAGATGGGGATATAAAATGAGACCAACCATCTGCTTTTATTAAAAGAAAGGATAAATCTCTTTGAAGCCAATTGGTTCACTCAGAGAATCTGTCAATCGCAGCTGTCAATCATGACGTCACACTCCCGTTTTTATAGCATCACAAAACTAACTAAAACCAAACTTATTTAAAAAAACGAACACTTGAACTTACATCAGCGTGACATAAACTAAATAAAATGACAAAACCCATCTTTGAAAAAGACTTATTTGAAGTGAAATTTAATTATTTCGTTTGCCTCACGTCTCATTAGATTACATGGACAGGGCGAGGTTTATGACCTATACTGGGACCAGCCACCTGGGGGCGATCAAAACGTTTTGGCTTTTTGGCTTCAAACGGATGCTCTAAGCAGAATTGTATTTTTTGTGCCCCATATCTTAAATATTTTGAAGAAAACAACAACAACTACTATACGGGGTCAAATTGGAACAAATATAAAAGTAAATAAATAAAGTGTAATTAAATTGTATTTTTGATAAATTACAGTTGTAGCTCTAGACAGTTACCTATGGCTATGATTTTATTAATACAGTTGTCTGATTGATTTTATAGTCTCAAGCATTCACAAATGACATAAAAGAAAATTAAGCAGTTTTACTACAATAAAACCATGGTTAATTGTGGCAAAGGTTGTGTTGATGTCCACATGTTTTTGATGAAGAAATTATAGAGCATTTCTACCGCAAGATTAAGTGGATATTTGAATTAAATGTTTGGTCAATATTAAAGAAGAACTGATTGTCCTGTAAGTGTGATAACAACATTTTTTGGGCATTTGTAATAATATGTAAAGTACACAAATTGTTTATTTCGTATTAGCCTACATTATGTATTTTAACAGTGTTATTTAATGAAACCATATGATTATTATTAATTGACCGATCATTATTGCCTCATTGTTTTTATATGGTCTAATGCATTTTAAGCCATGGAAACTAAGGCAGATGCGTTGGTGGTGGTAAAATTATTACCGATATTAAAACGTTATTAACCTCAACAGCCAAAAAAGTTTCACAGGATTATGAACGTACCTGAAAGTGATACACGGGCTTCTTCTTGGACTTTTTCTCTTTTTCTTTTCTCGGCGCCGGACTGCTTATTATGATCATTTGCAGTCAGCCGCTTCACATACATTAGATGTGGCGGGGTGAGGGCGGCGAATGCGTGAATGGCGCGTCACGTGTGCCTAGCCTACTGCATTATATATACATGTGTGTGTGTGTGTGTGTGTTTGTGTGTGTTAATACAAAACGAAAGGGTTTTTTTTGTTTGTTTGTTTGTTTTTTTTGGGGGGGTATGCCTATGCGGAGCGCCGGTGCTGGTCACGTTGCAGTGTTTAAAAAACAATTGTGATTCACTGACAAAGACACACTTCATCATCTGTTTGATCACCGAATAAAGAGCTTTAAAAAAAAAAAAAAACATCAAAATGATTTCAGCACAGCACGACAGAAAAAAATAACTCACCTTAAAAAATTTTTTTTTAGATCTTTCTACTTCCCCCATCTGAACCGTTGCGTGGGGCTGTGAGAGGTTGGGATGAAGTGGTTTTTAGTTTGTTTGTTTGTTTGTTTTTGTTTTTGTCTTCCTTCCCTTTCATCCTGCCGGTCTCGGTTTTACTTTCGATTTCGTAGGTTGTGCTGATTGGTGCAGTCTGCTGTCAATCATCAGAACGGGCTGGATCCAGCCAGAAACATAGAAAAAGAAAGGCTGCGATCGAAACCGCATCTGAGTAGGTCAGTACCCCCATACCCAGAGTAAGCAGTCTGGATAGGGCACCAACTCCCTGAGGGGGCACCATCGAAGTTGCTTCAAAAAAGGTTCTGCATTAATATTAACATATACATAAGTAAGAATATAAACATTAACTTTATTATTATTATTATTATGATTATTATTTACGGTGAACGCAGTAGGCAGTAGTCTAAGCAACTGCCTAATTTTCTTTTGTGTGATTTGTGAATGCTTGAGACAATAAAATCAATCATAGGTAGCCATAGGTAACTGTCTAGAGTTACAACTGTAATTTTTATATAATACAATTTAATTGCATTTTATTTATTTACTTTTATATTTTATTAAAGTTCTATTTTGACCCTGTATGGTAGTTTTTTGGGGTTTTTTTTCTACCATAACATTTGAGGGAGGGGGCACAGCAATACAGTTCTGCTTAGGGGCATCCATCTGGCCAGCAGCGGCCCTGGAGTAGGTACTTCATTTCAGTAAGTACTTACTTAAGGAGCGCAGTGTTGCTAACTAATTTTCAGGAAAAGTTGCTAAAGGTCGATTTGTTGCTGAAAGTTGTTAAATGGCATTGTGATATCATTGGATGATGATGTCCTTATGTATCCAAGACTCAGAACTGTGTCATTGCGTATGCATTGAAATTACTCAAATCTCAGCAAGGAATACTATTTGAAATATGCTCATTTAGATTTGTTTGTTAAAATAAACATTTGATATATATTATTTCTAAAAGCAGTATGAAACATTATTATATTCTTTATTTTTAATACAACATTGGATTATTGAAATGTTACACATTTTTGAACAATTGCATTTTATGTGTTTTCCAAATAACTAGTAAAACTACACATGATTAACAATTATAATTTTAAGCAGTGTATTGGTAGTAAGTTAAATGTTACTGTAAGGAAAGTCCATAAAATAGGGCATAGTGTATTTCATATGTTCATATGAAGGAATTTTCTGTGTACATTTTTCACCAGCATATTTTACATGACACAGTGAATTTAGATAGATGGACGGACAGACAGACAGACAGACAGATAGATAGATAGATACATAGATAGATAGATAGCCGTTTCTGAATGTATTTACTGTGTGCGTGTAAAATACTTTGTTTTTTCCTTGTTATGGACGTGAGATGCTTATTGCATTATTTGTAATAATTGTTACATCGTTTTGAAGGAGGTCTGGCCGTAAGTTCCTGTTCTTCACTTATTGGTCTACCGGGAAGCATGTGAAGCCTCATCACTCACAATCAAAATAGGACTTAAGAAAGAACTATTGCTGACTTTTAACTCTAATAAAAAAATAAACTGCAGGATTACACGTGAAACCATCAAGTTTTTGTAATAACTTCTGACTGCGATCTAATGTGTGTTTTAGCCATATCATTTTGCTGAAATATGTTATTTGCCTTTTATATCAAGCTAATTGCTACATCTGCTCAGCATTTCTCATGTTAACGACCTGTATTATTGTGAAAATAGGCAGAATCACATACAAATCATATACTGTCTAATTTACACGCTAGTGTAAAATGTAGCTTAAAAGATGTGGAAACAGAAAACTATTTGAACTTTATTAAAACTATTTGCACTAATTTTTTTTGTGCTGGTTACATTTTGCTCCTTTGTGCAGTGGCTCAGGAGAAGAGACTTTGCCTCGGTAAAAACGTCAACAAGCTGAAAAAAAAGTTCATCTTTTGAGGTAATATCAATCATAATTGCACGATGAAGAAATTGTTCTGTGATAATAAAAGCTGTTTGCGTAGCTTGTCAGTGAACTACGGCTCTGTGTAGTAAATGTTGCTCCATCTGAAAGCATGTGAAAATACCACATTTGTGAAGCTGGATCACAAATTCAGTCATAAGTGTAAATTTATTGAAACTGAGATTTATACTGATATTTAGCTAAATAAATAAGCTTTCTGTTGATGTATGGTTTGTAAGAAAAGGACAATATTTGGCTGAGATACAACTATTTGAAAATCTGTAATCAGAGGGTGCAGAAAAAATCTAAATACTGAGAAGATCGCCGTTAAATTTGTCCAAATGAAGTTCATAGCAATACATATTACTAATCAGAAATGAAGATTTTAAGTATTTACGGTGAGAAATCAACAAAATATCTTCATGGAACATGATCTTTTCTTAATATCCTAATGATTTTTGGCATAAAAGAAAAATCGATAAATTTGACCTATCCGATGTATTTTTGGCCATTGCTACAAATATACCAGTGCTACATAAGATTTGTTTTGTGGTCCAGGGTCACATTTAATAAAATGTTTTTACTCCAAATTCACTTCATAACGTCAGTCGAAGGTTGGAAATAAATCGAAGGTTCGAAATAAAGTAATTTATTGCCTTTGCCTTTAAGTGAAAGTTAAGTTGCTCTTTTGCATTATTGATGCACTATTTCCTATTTAATACTGTACAGCCACTTTGTCACAATCTGTATTGTTAAAAGCACAATATAAATAAAGGTGACTTGACTTGACTTGACTTGACTTTGCAATTTAATTTCGACTCTAAATGAACTCTTATCTCTGAACTCACGGGTGGCGAGATGCTTTAGATCCTGCCACAGTTTTATTATAAATCTACAGTGGTTAGATTAAGGCTGGTTATTTGGTTACAGGTGAGATTAATGTAATTTAAGGTTTTTCATGCATTTTTTTTTACATACAGGGTGATGGAGTGCAGATGGAGAGAGCATTAAATGGTTTGATGTAAATACTGGCCTGCAAACAAATGGACGAATGTGTCAAAGATGCACAGTCTCTCTTCACTGCAACTGCAGCAAATTGAAAAGATAATTAACAGCAAAGATTTTAAGTTTGTCTTTCACAGCAATTTCAAACCTTTTTTTGTTCACTATGTCTCATCTGATTGATAAGATTAACTTTTTTCTAGAATTTCTCAGTGAATGTGTTATTTTTTCTGAAATATATATATTTTTTCAATTATTGAACAAAAGTCTAAAGGAAACGACCATACGGAGATGGAATTACAAGAAGGTAAAAGAATTACTAATAAAGAACAACAGTTTTTTTTTTTTATTAAAATGTTTTTAATACTAATTGACAGTTATTCACTTCATTACTTAATTTGTGTCAACTCTGCAAAAGCAATTTTAATGTAATTAATTTAACAACAGAGCAAAAGCTTTAGTTATCTAATAAAGGAGTTAAGGGATGAACACATTCTCAACTTTTTTTTCTATTTTCACTCTTTTATAAGAAATATCCCAATTCTCCCAATTCTAAACATGTATATGCAATGTTCTTGTGTAAATAAGACATCATGTTATGTAGTTCAGTTGGTGTTTTACTATCTCAATATAATGAACTGAACCATAAATAAATAAATACATAACAATAATAAGAATTATTTATTTATTTATTTTGATGGGTTGACGTATTAAAACTAATTTTAAGTATCATTTTATTTCATTCAATTGTTCATTCTTGGTCTCCTGTAGCTCACTGGGAAAAACACAAGAAGCATTTGGTGCAGTAAAAGCTGTTTTTTACTTTCTGGGAACTTTTTTTTGTGTTAATAGAGCTGTTAATAGAGCTTTTAGCCTTCTGCTGATGATCTTGATTTGTTTTTGCACATCAGTGTTAATAGAGCTGTTGAAAACCTCATTATTCCAGGCTGATAGCTCTCTTTTCACCTCATTCATTATGGTAATATCTTAAGCTCTCATGTAAACTAAGACACAGAAACAAATGTGTTTGAATAGGCTGTGGCAAAATGCAAGATTTGATATCCATTTTAAAATCTGAAAAAAAAAAAAAATGTAACTTTGAAACAAAATTCAGCTGCATGACAAGTTATTGACAAGGTCTTTTGGCTGCTTTGCTATAGTCTAAATGAAACCACTAAACAATAATAATCCCCTACAATCCGCAAATGAGCGACACCTAGTGACACCATTACAACCAGGCACTAAATTGCTCACAAGGCCTCCACCCATTCACTTTCTCTCTGGTGGAATGAGCTGCAGAATCTGTCTAGCTCCTTTATTTATTAAAAAGAAAAAACAGGTTGTTTATTTTTCCCTTGTCCTACTTGTAAACATGACCTGGTAAACTACAATATTATTTCTGGAAGATACAGATACTGAGGAACAAACAGGTCGGTGTCTATTTTTTCATCTTTATTACTGACAGTTGATGAATAATACAGGTTTCATTTAATGAATTAGCGGCTGTAGGTAAATCATAAAAACATAAAATTAGCATTGAGGAAACACAGGGATGAATGTGTTGATGAATGCGTTAAAATGCACAAAATGGTCATAACTTTGTATATCCAAAATCTGGAATAGATTTTGAGAGTTATATTTAACCCGTTTAACAACTGTCACTGGCCCACAATTTTGTGCAGTAAACCACTAGCTAGCAAGAGCACACATGCAGAAACTAATGTATTTGTCACAATTAGCTATTATATGATGACTAAATCAAAAAAATAAATAAAGTTTTTTGTTTGGTCTGTTAAATGACTGTCAGCAACAGCTGCCAAACAAAAAACATAAAATTAAGTTAAAATCTCCTTATTTAAATAAGCTGTCAAACACTTCTGTCTGTCTGTTCGTTATGTAACAATCTACACACAGTTGACAGTCGAGAGGATCAGGCGATTTTAAACTGGTGTGAATAAGAAGCAGAAGATTAATTCGCATATTCACAGACAGCACCTTTTTTTAAAAAAGAGACGCCTGTCTTTATTTTTCCTTTGTCTTCTATCTTTTTAAAAAGTCAACCATTACAAACACCACTTTATAAAAAGAGAGCAAATGACTTAATTGTTTGAGATAATAAATGAGTTTAAATTCAACCATTAATTTTGTTATGATTTATCATTTTAATCTCTGACATGACCCATCTGAAGATGCTATATTTACACAGAATGTACATTATGTGGGATGAATTCATGTAGAAATCCTTAAATACCAAAAATGACTGAGTTTTCACAGCAGGGTCACATATAATAAACCCAACTTTATCCCAAATAGGATGGGAAAAGATAGAATCACATTTTTTCACCACAAAAATGGTCAAAATTATATATATATATATATATATATGTGTGTGTGTGTGTGTGTGTGTGTGTGTACCTGGTATTTATCATGTATGGGGACCAAATGTCAGTAAATTTTGACCTTGTGGGGACATGTGGTCCCCATGTGGAAACAGGCTTATAAATCATGCAGAATGAGTTTTTTTGAGAAAGTAAAAGTGTGCACAGTCTCCTGTGAGGGCTAGGTTTAGGTGTAGGGTGATAGAAAATATGGTTTGTACAGTATAAAAACCATTACACCTATGGAATGTCCCCATAAAACATGGAAACACAACGAGTGTGTGTGTGTGTGTGACAGATAAAAATCATCTAAAATGAAAATGTAAAAAAGAGATCAATTGATAGAATATAATGTGAATCTTTTTTAAAAGCAAATTTTGATAGATGGACATAAAATATAAATGCAGAAAATCTGTGAATGGTGAATACATCGATCTGATCGTTTGTTTTTGATTTTAGCAGATCTGCTCCTCCTACCACACAATTCACTTATTTAACTGAAGCTCCGAAAGCTCAAAATGCTCAAAACACAAGCGAAAAGTCTTTAATAAAAACACAATGAAATACACTTGCCTTTTGCTCAAAATGTTGCTTTCTAAATAAAACTTAACTGCAAAAAGAATGCATGAAGTAGAATTATTTTGTGGTTGTTGCTTAAAAGCAAAGGCTCTCTTTCTTTTGATATATTGTATGTTTTTGTTTATATATGTTTTTGTCCTCGACTCCTCCCTGGCGGAGGAGCTCTTTATCTGTTTTGGTGGACAGCAGAAGGGGAATACTGTCTCTAAACAGAGGATGATGGTCAAACAGCTTATGCGATTTATTTGAATTCAAAATAAACTCAAAAGACTGATGAAAAGAGGAGAACCAGCATCTTAAACCACATACATTAAAATCTTTTTAAACTAAGCTACTCATAACCAACTTTACAAGAATTTATCAAGTTTTATTGTAGACTTATTTATTGTGTAAAATTTTTAATTTATATTAAATTATCTGTTAAGGGAATAGATTTTTCCCTATAGATTTATATTACATATTGTGGCATGTTGTAGCTATTGGTTCTAAATGTGCAGGCAGTTGTTTCTTCATAACAAATGCTATATTAATTCATTAAAAAAAAATATATATATATATATATATATATATATTAATCAGTGTTTAAACCAAAACTACGCCCTTGGCTACATCTAACACATTCACTTGATTTTATAATCTGCGAATGGAACCAGTGTCTTCCAGAGTCCTAAACGCAAGCTCTGCGACTCAGGAGACCGGTACAGTGTAGAGCTTGCTAAAGCGCTTCCCCCCTAGGGCAATTACACTTCTTCAGTTCAGTACGTTTCCTCAGGAGAACCCTGAACTACTACTTTCATCACTTTAGCACATTAAACATAACCAAGTTTGGTGGAGAAACTTGCTATTAGAACCCAATAGCACGGAATTTAAGCAAATATCATTTATTGTCTTAATGAGCACTGTCTCTGTGCTGTGATGTGGTTGGAAACCAGATTAAAAATTGTCCAGATATCCATTTGAGATATCCATTTAAGAAGCAGTAGTTCAGCTGATTACAAACTAACTTTTCAATAGTCTTGCCTATAAGAGGAAGATTTAATATTGGTCTATAGTGACTTAATATGGTGTTATCAAGACAAGCTCTTTTTCATGAGGTGCTTAACAACTGCAGTTTTCAGAGAGGTCCCAGAAAGAAATGAGGTGTTCACCACTATTAAGCAATCTGCTTCTAAACAGTTAAGCACACTTTTGAAAAAAGATGTGGGATGTGTCTCAAGGTAGCAGGTTGACGATTTAAGGTACTGTACTATTTCTTCCAAAATTTAAAATCAGTTGCTTCAAAAACAGACATAGTAACTTATTTTTGAAAATGTGGTTGAATCTGTCTGACCTTTACATAACTTGAGGATGTGCTAATCACCTTTCTGATATTATTGATCTTCTCAGAAAAGGAGGCGGCAAACTCACTGCATTTGCTGTCAGAGAGCATTTCACTTTCATCTGACTTGGAAGGTTTGTTAGTTTCTAAGTAGCAAAAAGCGTGCAAAAGTTATTTAAGTTACTGTTTATAAGGTTTGAGAAGAACTTCTGTCTAGCTGTGGCTAGTTCCACACTGAAAACATGAAGGCTGTCTTTATCGATGCTATAGTGAATTTCAAGTTTCGTCTTCCAACACATCTGCTCGGGTTTTCTGCATTGTCTTTTCATACTCTGTACTGCTGTTGATTTTCTCCAAGATGATTTTTGTCTGCCAGTCTTCTTGCTGACTTTAACAGGAGCAATATCATCAATATCAATTCTTAACGTTTGTGTTAAAGGACTCCAGGAGAAGATCAACAGAGTCTGCAGAAATGCATGGTGTTAAAGGAAAAAGGAAGGAAAGAAAGGATGTGTGGCCAAGTATGGTGACCCATACTTGGAATTTGTGCTCCGAGAGCGCTGAATAACCAGAGCGCTGGTTATTCACTCCCCCACCTTCAATCCCTGCCGGACTTGGGACTCGAACCCGCAACCTTTCGGTTACAAGCCCGAAGATTACAAGATTACAAGATATAGCCTTCATAAATAGCACACTAGTGTAAATGATTTTTTTTTTTTTTTTAGAACAAATGTTAAAACATGCTGTGGTTGTCTATTGGATGGGGCGAGTTATTCACTCCCCCAGCCAGTTAAGTGCTCTTTCCTTATTTCTTTTTGGATTGATGAGTGTGTCTGCGAGGAATTGATTAAGTTGTCCTTGTAGCGGACCGTGAATGAGCCGCTGGGTGCTGTCATCGGATCCTAGCACGAGGAAACCGAGGACGCCAGTGTTTGTACGGGGAGGGGCGAGTTACTCACTCCTCCGGCCAGTTAAGTGCTTGTTCCCTATCTCTTTCACTGGATTCCCAGGTGTGTTTGTGGGGAATTGATTACATTGTCGTTATAGTGGGAAGAACAAGCTGCTGGATTGGAGTCTGAGTGAAGTACAGATGAATTTGCCATCCTCTGAAGAATCTCGACACAAACTACATGATTAAGGACTATCAGTAGCATCGCTATTCTTGTGTTGTGTTCTTTATTATATTAAGTTTTGTGTGGTGTTTACTACTATACTTCGGCTTTGCATAAAGAACTGAGCTAGAGCTCATTTAAATCGGGAGCAATAGGAATTCGAGTATTTTGTGTGTGGTGTGTATTGTGTGGGTTCACATTGCACCTGGAGTGGTTATTTGCCTTTGGAGTGTGTGCAAACTGTTAGATTTTCTTTGTGGGTTTCTTTTCTCTCCTAGACAGCCTATCCAGGCCGAGATAGTAGTAAGTGTACTGTGGTGTAATTTAGGCTACTGTCTTTTCCTCTACTCAACATTAATTTTATTGAATGCTATGTAAACAATTGTACTTGATCTTTCAGTCACATTTGGGGATTCCTTCTGTGTATAGGGGGTGGTAGAATACCCATGTTTGTAAGCTTTGTTATAGCCATGTCTGGGGTAGAGGATGCTACGGCAGCAATATAGATACTCGTGACAATCGGATGTCTCGAGTGACTTTGGGTCTCGCTTCCTGTTTGTGCCATCGATTAGTGTGTCCATCAGTTTTGGCTTGTTCCTCTACACTTGATATTAACTGTTGAGATTCACAGGACTCTGTTGTACTCCGTGAGACAAAGTGTCACTCTTTTCATAGCTTTTGCTGGCTCTGAGACACTGCATGGTATTTCTCCTGCTCTTTTCCGAGCAAAAATTTGGTCATCACTAAATGAAACCTTAGTGAAGACCTGATTATTTCAGGAGCCTTGCCACAAGTCCATTGTTTTTGAATGTCAGTGCTACTTCTGGTATATTTTCACATTTAAAACAATAATCTGGTATTCCTCTTGTATTATTGTCCTCTTTTATGCTAAGAAATAAGTCATCTGGCAGTTTTCTTCCAAGTGGTTTCATTGTTGCCAGCATTAAGTTTGAGTATGATTCAGTAGGCTATAAAACAGTTTTAACTGTCAGGAAATTACTTGTCTTTAAACGTTTTGGTTCAATATACTTCATACTTACCTGTTGATTAAAAATAGCCTTAAACCTACACTTTTTTTTTAGTTTTATTTAGTAACTTGCAGGAGGGTGTACTCATTTTTACAACACAATGTTTTATCACTTTGATAAGAAAATCTTATTTTGCTGAATAATTTTGACATTCTTAATTGGTAATTAATCAAGCATACTTGTTGGAACATTTTATCTCCAAAGAACCCCAACATGTCTTGTAAGTAAAGAGTAGTTGCTGAATTTGTTCATTTTTAGAAGGGGTGTACTCATTTATGCTGTGCACTGCAGCTCTTCGTTGTTTATATCATGAGGTTTGGCCAAGTTTATGAAGAAAACAACAACAACAACAACAAAATTTAGTGGCATAAAAAACCCCAAAACTTTGTGCTCTGTAAGCAAAAGAAAAATCTGAATAAAGTACATAAACAGGGAGCAAATCACGGAGCAGTAAGCAAGAGCATCCGAAAGGTAGCGAACTGGCTGAGGGTGAGTAATTAATGAATGAACAAAAGGTTTTTTAATACAAACACCAAACCAATCAACTGAATAAAACCCAGGTGTGTAAACACTAAATCAAACAATGTGACTTTGCATCTGCTCTTTTAAATATGAAGTCTGCTTATATCTAGAAACTACCAGAAATTACTACATTAAATTTTATTGATAAACTCAAGAACAAGCAGACAAAGGCGAAGCATCACATTTATGATGGTACCAGTGCATATGTGAACTTCCAGGGAAATGAGAATGTAGAATAAAACATGTTGATGTCAAAATTAAACAAATAAAAATAATGACCAAGGACAGAAATATCGGTTTAATTTCCTAAAGACTGGACTGAAAGAACGAATTTAATGAGTACATATTACGTTAAAATAAGACAACAGATCGCTGTCCAACGGCTGTATAACACCAGTGAACAAGATGATGACGTCACCACTAGCAAGTTAAGGCTAGAAGGAATACACATCGCACATCAATCTAACGTTTTTTTTTGTCACACTCTACAACAATAAAACTGTTTTTGTATTATAGTAAGGGCTAAGTTTAGGGTTGGGGTAGGTGTAGATGTTAAAAAAACACAATCCAATAGGTAGAACAGTTCATTTCATTGTTAGTTTCTGGTCAGAGCTGTATCTCTTCTAGCCACAACCCCACTAGCACCTCAGTCAGCTTCGAATCTTCTGAGGTAAGCAGCGGTTCATACCTCATTTTCGTATTGTTGGCATCTGGTACAATGTGTTTCCAGCATCTGCTGACTAAAATAAAACATTTTGCAGGCAACAATGTGAGGAATTACTAATAATTTCAATAAGACGTGAGGGATTTTTTTGTTTTTGTATGTTTGTTCTATGCTTGGAACAGTAATGGTTACTGAATGACACTTGGGAAAATTATGGGAAATGTATCTGTTGTTAATGAAATTAAGTTTACCGACTGTTTTCCTGACAAGATTTAACAAGAGGGAATGTCACAATTAACAGCTGCTGAAAAGCCTCAACTGAAAACAGATTGATCCACAGACAAAATATAAATGCACCGAATATGTAGATTAGTTTGAAAAGAAATTAAATAACTTTACATTTTAAAGTCCCCCTGCAATCAGTTTTTATCTCCTAAAAACTAAATCTTTGATAACCAAAATGACTTATTTCAACTTTATTTCCATTGAAAATAATGTCTTAAAGCATCTTGAATTTAACTTTACATCTGTAACGTGGAGTGAGAGGCGAGAGGCGAGCGGATCCATCTGCGAGCTTTTATTAGCAGGACGAGACAAAGACATGGTCGTACAGGCAGAGTCGAAACAGGAGCAAACAGGTAAATCACAGGCAAGACGTAGAGAATAAGCCAATAACACGAGCGAGAGTCCAGAAGGCAGGCGGCGAACAATCGAAACGGGGAAGCCAGGCGAGGGAACTAAACACAGGGAACAAGGAAACTAGGAAATGCTAACAACAATAAACACAACAACACTCCGTGGCTTGTAAGGGGAGAGACCGGGGCTTTATAGAGCTGCTGATTGGTCACGGGTGCTGATGCAATCAGCGCGATGGATACTGGGAGATGTAGTCCGGGGTGTAATGCAACAGTCAGTGTGTGATGATAGGGTGAGAATGACATCCGGTGGTGAGCGGACCGTGGAACACCGACCAGATTCGTAACAACATCCTAAATGCAGAATATGCTGTGAACGCGTCCACATGTGACGCAGTAGAGTTGAAAATGTGTAATAAAACCATTATGTTGTTTTTTCTTTGTACACAAAAATACTCTTGTAGCTTCGTAAAGTTACAGTTGAACCACTGATGTCACATGGACTACTTTACCGATCATTGAGGAAGATTTTATTAACTAAAATATAAAGGAATCATGTAGAAATTATTTTACCATTATAGTTCTATAGGTCTACCCTATATTTTGCTGGGCAAGCACATCTGGTGTTATTGCAGGGGCCACTGGTGAGGCCATGGTATGGAAAATAGACAAGCCCATATGGTTATTTTTTAGGGCCCCACTAGCAGGGGGGGCAGGGGGCAGGGGCAAGGGGCAAGGGGCAAGGGCAAGGGGCAGTCATGGCCTAAGGGGGCAGTTATGACCTAATGGTTAGAGAGTCGGGCTTGTAACCCAAAGCTCGCTGGTTCGATCCCTGCACCAGCAGGAATTGAAGGTGGGGACTGTGAATAAACAGTGCTCTTTCCTTGAGCAAGGCACCGAACCCCCAATTGCTCCCCAGGTGCTGGAGCAATGGCTGCCCACTGCTCCGGGTGTTTGTTCACAGTGTGTGTGTGTGTGTGTGTAATAAATAAGATTGCACATGCTTAAAAATTATATATTATGTCTGAAGACATCTAAAATTTGTATCTCGTTATCCCTGGGAGACAGTATGGAAGTTAATCCATTACAGAGTTTCAGAGATTTAGGTTTGAATTAACTGAAAGATAACTCATGGAGAGCAATGTTGAATGAGAGCAAGATCGGGTGACCAAATTAATAGAAATTTTGATACACAATCCATAGACATTTCTCAATACGATTGTAACTTTAATGATTAAATATATGTAGGTTGGGAAAATTCATTCACCATTACTGTATTATTCTGAACATCTACGTAAATTTAAAATAAAATTATGATGATTTATTTTACCATACGCATGTCATGCTGCTGTAGAAAAAAGGATTATTTTGTTTAATTGTAGTATTCCTAGATAATAAAGGTAGATTACTGCTGTTTTCTGCATTTTGCAAAGAAAAAACTGCTTGCTATTTCTCTGCAATGAAGAACTTGCTTTACTAAAATAGAATAAGGGAACTGCTGCTTTTAACCAGATGAATGTTTTTATATGATAGGACCATTGAAAGATTTGGCTGAAAAGTGAATTTATATAAAGAGCTACACTGTAAAAACTAAAATCTAAAGGAATCATGTACAAATTATTTTACCATTATAGGTCTACCCTATATTTTGCTGGGCAAGCACATCTTGTGCTATTGTAGGGGCCACTGGTGAGGCCATGGTATGGATAATAGACAAGCCCATATGGTTATTTTTTAGGGCCCCACTAGCAGAGCTATGTCGCATGTTATTTTAAAGGCCAACTAAGAAGGCATGATAAGGAAGAACATCTGGTTCAAATTATAATGGTAAAAATCCAGGGACCCCCCAATAACTGTCACGAATCTGGTCGGTGTCCCGCTGTCCGCTCACCACCAGATGTCACTCTCACCCCATTATCACACTCTGACTGTTGTACTACACCCCGGACTACATTCCCCATCAGCCATTGCACTTCATCCGCGACCAATCAGCGGCGCTATAAAAGCCCCGGTCTTTCCCCTTGCAAACCACGTATTTCCCCTTGCAAACCTCAGTATTGTGAGTTGTTATTGTTGTATTTCCCCTGTTAGCGTTTCCTAGTTTCCTAGTTTCCTAGTTTCCTTGTTTCCTAGTTTCCTTGTTTCCTAGTTTCCTTGTTTCCTTGTTTCCTTGTTTCTAGTTCCAAGTTCCTAGTTCTTTGTTCTCTGCCTGGCTCCCCCGTTTTTCGACTGTTCGCCGCCTGCCTTTTTGGACTTTCGCTCGTTATAGGACTATTCGCTCGTCTCACCTCCGACACACCTGTTTGCTGTTGTTTTGACCCTGCCTGTACGACCATGTCTTTGTCTCGTCCTAATAAAAGCTTGCAAGTGGATCCGCTCGCCTCTCGTCTTTCACTCCGTGTTACAATAACTCAGGTTGACATGTTTGCGTAAGAAGACCAGTATAGAAAACCGTCCCTGACCAAGCAGGATCACTTCTTTATAGAAAACTCAGCTTGATTGTTTCAGCAGTAAAGTCCAGCTTTTGGTGTCAAAACCGGAAACTTAAGAATATTTCTTCAACGGGGAAAGAGGGAAGCCACAACATCATCTTGGTACTTTTCTGAGCCTTGAATGTGGTAGTACCCTTGCTGTCTATGGGAGGGTCAGAGACCTATTGTTCGAAGATGAGCGAAGGTCTTACGGATTTGGAATAACATGAGGGTGAGTCATTAATAACAGAATTTTCATTTTTGGGTGAACTAACCCTTTAAGGCTATTTCTGTGTTATGTTTTGTGACTTGAATGAATGACTTGTTGAATGTTGTAATTACGAATAATTCTATTCTATAAATATCTACAACATTAATCATCGCAATTACAATATCAAGGGAAATAGTCACCAGTTATGATTTTTGTCATAATTATGCAGATGTTAGAGGTGTTATCACTACTCATTATCATACCACAATAAAACAACAATAGCCTATTCGTCAAAATGAACTTAAACTTTAATTTGAGTTGAGTTACTACAGTCTAGTGTTAACACATGGTAGGTTTCTCCAGTGTGGTACAGTTTCAGTCCTCATAAATCAAAAAACAAATAATTCTTCACACACTGTGTCTTTTTTTGTCTATTTTTTTTTTGTAATTGAAAACACAAATTTCCACATGAGGCTTTCTCTTCGTACAATCATTCAGTTGGTTAATCGTTCAGGGATAATGCCCAAAGAAAGTTTTAACTGCACTGATGACGGTTAAATAGTCTTTCTCCACAATGCAAAGGCAGATTTAAGTGTCTCTGTTGTGGATTTTTAGTGAAACTCTTCCCACACTGATCACATGTGAGGTTTTTCTCCAGCGTGAATCTTCTCTTTATGTGTTTTTAGTTTTCCGTACTGTCTGAATCTCTGGTCACATTGTGAACACTTGTAAGGTTTTTCTCCAGTGTGAACTCTCTGGTGCTGTTTCAATTTGGCATTTCTAACAAAGGTCTTCCCACAGTCAAAGCACGTGATCCTTCACACCAGTGTGTCTTTTCTGGTGTGATTTTAAAATACTCAGCTGATTAAAACTCTTTCCACAAAAAGAACACATGTAAGGCTTTTCCTTTGTATGAACTGTCAGGTGCCTCTTTAAGCATGATGCTGAAAGAAACATTTTCCCGCACTGATCACAGTAAAACGGTCTTTCTCCGGAGTGAGATCGCAGATGTAATTGAAGACTGGAGGCACGTGTGAAACTCTTCTCGCACTGATCACATGTGTGCGGCTTCTCTCCTGTATGGATTTTTATGTGTTGTTTAAGAGCTACTTTTTGTCTGAAACTCTTTCCACATTGATCACATGTGTGCGGCTTCTCTCCAGTGTGGATACTCATGTGTACCTTAAGCTGATCTTTTAATGCAAATCTCTTCCCGCATTGATCACACTTGTGCTTCTTTTCTCCAGTGTGGGTTATCTTGTGTATGGTAAGATTACCTTTTAGTGCAAAACTCTTCCCGCATTGATCACATGAGTACGGCTTCTCTCCAGTGTGGACTCTCATGTGAATTTTAAGACTTCGGTTGTATGGGAAACTCTTTCCACATTGAGAGCAGGTTACAGGTTTTTTGGCTCCTCTTGTCAGTAAAGAATTACTCTCATCATGTGAGTAACTCGATTTTTCTGCAGTTTTGACATTATGTTGTTTCCTTTCTGCTTCACTCAGTTCTTCACTCTTCTCATTCTCTTCCATCAGGTCTAAAATGAAAGTAAAATATATATGTAACTTTTGGCACTCTAGTAGTCAAACAAAACTTCATGCATCTTTTTGAAGAACACTGTAGCAGGAGCTACTTCTCTCTGTTTACGTATATGATGAGCAGTGTTATGAGGTTACTTTGGAAATGTAATAAGTTACAAATTACAAGTTACCCTATTTAAAATGTAATAAGTAGTGTAACTATTTCAATTACTTTTTGATCACTTTTCTACATTTCTAATGCATGTTTTCAACTGTTCATCTTGAATAAACACGTACGTGAATAAAGATGTAAAAGATTTAAGATCAAGATTAAACAGATGCCGTTGGGGAGAAAAATGCTTAAAAGACTTGCTTATACATTAAATAACTAAGATACATAACAGGTTAAGTAAAATATGCTGAATATCAGGGCTGTGCAATTAATCTCATGTGATTGTCATGCGCATCTCGTCAGTAAAGCTGGTTTTGTAAAGCTGAATTGCCTGCGATTATGAACGTGATTTTGCGTAGCTTGTCAGTGAACTAAAGCTCAGTGTATTAAATTCCACTCCATCTGAAAGCAGGTGATGGAGATTTACTACTAATCACAGAACCGGCTTTACTGACAAGATGTGCATGACAATCACATGCAATTAATTGCACAGTTCTACTGAATATATAAAAGGCCCACCTATTGTACAAATATAAAGACTGCAAATAAGACTGCAGATTCATGTTTTGCATCTGCATAAAAAAGTGTGGGAAAAGATAACCCCACATGCACGCTGAACATGCAAAATCTTGCACTCTGCTTGGATGCAGCACAGCGACAAGAGTTAATTGAAACACATAAAAGGTTTAAATAAGATAATATTGACAATGAACATGTCAATGAACATGATATATATATAGTTTTTGTCATACAGTACGCCTGTGCATTTTCATGCACCTGTCAAGTTTGAGATTTTGAGCATTTCGGTTTTTTTTTGGTGTTTTTTCAGACTAGTGGAAAGAAAACATCCAAAAGACACTGTTAAGTGTTTCTTTTATAGCACTTCATCTATTTGTCAATAGATTTCACTTATAATACATATTTTTGAAGGCCGTTTTCTCAAAATGAGAAGCCATAAATCTTAACTTCAGTAGCACTTACACACACCAAACTATACATTTTTATTCCTGTCTATATCCTGAAGGTTTTTACAGAGGGATTTGTTCATATATGATTTTCTTGATTATATACAACACTTTATTTCTCAAAAAATTGTGAAAATATGTTGTTTTTTTATGGAGTGACAAAAATTCCCTCTGTAAAAACATTTAACTCTAATATGTCAAAAAATAAAAAGAAGTATTTTGAAACTGACTTTATCCAGTGTTTAGATTTTTGTACTAGAAATGTATGCAAATTAGTGCATATTTCAGTAAATAATACCTCATTTGCATATTTAAATTAACATTTTAGAAAATACAAAAAAAAATAATAAATAAAAAAAATAATACAAAAATGTTTGCAATTATCAATGTAGTCAATCAGCTGTGTAAGTAAGGCGATAACTATTAGTTCATTTGTTACACTATTCACCTGCAGTGTCTCGCCTTAAATAAGATAATATTGACAATGAATATTATATGACATATAAAATAGTTTTGCCTATTTTTCCTTCAGTCCACCTGTGCATTTCTTATCCACACAGCAAATAAAGTCTAAACCTCTGTGATGTTCTCGTTGAGAATGCAATTTCTGAAGTGTTGGAATGAATCAATTTCTAAAATGTCATTATGCGGAAAGCCTGAAACAGATCACAGCAGTATACACCTACACAGTAGGGGTGCCTAACCCTGTTCCTGGAGATCTACCTCCCTGCAGAGTTTAGTTCCAATCCTGATCAAACACCTGTCTGTAATTATCAAGTGCTCCTTCAGATCCTAATTAGCTGGTTCAGGTGTATATAGTCAGGGTTGGAGCTGAACTCCGCAGGAAGGTCGTTCACCAGGAACAGGGTTGAGCACCCCTGCAGTAGGCTATCAGTCGTCAGGCTATCAGACATTAAAGGTCGTAAAACTTTAAATTAGTGGTTGTAGTTAGAAAAGTCATATGAGCTGTGAAATAAATAAAATAGAAAGCAATATATGAAATCCATGAACTTTCATTTCATAATCCAAGGATGGATTCATGGATTTCAGCTCATATGACTTTTCTAACTACAACCACTAAATCTCAGCTGCCACCACTAATTTAAAGTTTTACGACCTTAATGTTCCAAAAGTTTTTAAAATAGAATCACAAATAAACACCAACCTCTTTGTTCTTCGTGTTCCATTCTGGGGGGTTCTGGATCGCTCGTGTTCTCAGTGTTCTTTCTCAAACCTGCAGCAGACCTTGTCCTTTTCATCACTTCACACATCACAGTAAGAGCTGAATTAAGTACAGATACGCATTACAGTTCCGTCAGTAAACTCTCTCGTCACATTATTATCTGCATACAAAGCAGTTTACACAAAACACTCATGAAATTGAAACTCACGAAATTAACTATAAACAAATATATACAGACCGTATGCCTTCTCGGGGGTGCTTAATAAACTGGTAAACCTTAGAAACAGCGATGAACCGTAACAGACAGCGCGCTCTGCCTATTCATTCCTGCTGGAATCAACATCACTCCGAAGACTGCAAATACACGTCAAAATAAGAGTCGTCCTATTATAACAGAGATGAAGCACACTTTATACATGATTAAACCCACAAAATATCAAAAATAAGTAGCTACAAAAACAAATCAGAAAATGAATTACAATAAAGTCTTTTACAAAAACCACTTACTGAATTGATGTTGCTGTGACTGATTTAGTTTTTACCCCGAATTCACATTCTGTGTATTTCTATTTGAGTCAATCTGACATAAACATTTTAATCCATTTTTTATCTTTTTACTTGCCATATAAACAAACAAACAGACAAAAATATACAAACATACAAATAAACACCACAATTAACTTTTGATCACTGGTTTTTAGACTTTTTGTTGTTTTTACAAGAAACAATGTTACATGTTGATACATCTTGTAGATATCATAAGTGGTTAGTTTCAGTCTGTTTACACTAGAGAAGCACAGATTGTACAAGAAGCACAATTTTCTTGGCCGATTCCAATTTCCTATTTTTTTGTAAGTGTGACCTGTCAATACTGATTTTTTTGCTGATTCTGATTTTCTTTCTAAAAACTATAATTTATAGCATATACAAACAAAAATCTAAAAAAAAAAAAAAAAAAAAGATAATAAAAAATATTTAAAATATTAAATATAATATTAAAGTGCTCTGTGACTGGAAAGAGGTAGAAATAACAATACAGATTATATATATATATATATGTACAAATATAGTTGTATATAACAATACAGATGTCATTCCCCACTTCTTATATTGTAATTTTTTTCACTAACATTATTAAATGTGTCATCTTTCACATCAAATGTGTGAAAGGTTTTAATTAATTCAGTTACAATAATAAGAAACTGTAGAGTGTCAGACCTGTGTGTGCCATTTGGACTGTTTGTGTGTGTCTTCCTGTTCCTGTTCTCATTAGTTACGTCATTGTCTAATCATTTGCACCTGTCTTGTTGTGATTGGTTTGTCTGTGTATTTAAGGTTGGTTGTCCCCTAGTGTTTTGTCGGTGATTGTATTGTTACTCCGTTGATGTACATCGTGGTTGCTGGTTCCCTACTGTTTTCCTTTTGTTTGTGTTCACTCTGGATTGTTTTAATAAACCTTCACGCATTGGATCTCCGCTGTCCTCCTGCTTCATTCCCCACACACGACGACTACCGTGACAGAGAGCTGTTTCCTATTCAAATGAATATCAACATCAGTATCAACAAACGCCATCATTCCACTGCAGGAAACACAGAAGCTGCATCTGAAGTGGCATTAGATGTATTTGCACAGACTGTTTGATGAAGCTGAGGTGCCATAAATTCATTTACACTGCAAAATTTTGATTGCAAAAATAATTTCATAAGTTCGTTGTTTTAAATATTTTTTAAACATACAAATAAAAAATGTTGGGAAACATGCAATTTTAATATGAAACCAAGCCAGTAGTTGGCATCAAATGATTGTTTGAATGAGTGAGTCATTGGTCCTTTCTTCAACAGATTCGTTCAAATGGCTGATTCATTCAGAAATGAGACAAGTGACTACTTTACTTATGAATGTGTTACTGAATCATTGACTCACTTGATTCATTCAAAAATGTGGATTCATACAGTAACAAAAAACTGCTGTGTTGCTCGGAGACACACAACACCTCTGTTGTGGCTTTTACTGGAACTGTTTTCATCAGCGAAACTGAGCAAAAACAGTCAATATTGTTTCTAAAATATAAGTCACTTAATTTTAACTTCTCGTTTATTGAACTACTGTTGTATAAAATCACATTGCAATTGTGTTGAAGTGTTTCTCTTGCACTCACCCAGTCCGCAAGCCACTTGTTATGGAGTGAGGGAGACAGGAAGCAACTAAACGCAATGCAATACTCAGCGATAGGAAAAGGAAGTCCAAGGCTTATATCAGAGGTCACCAAACTTGTTCCTGGAGGGCCGGTGTCCTGCAGAGTTTACCTCCAACTTTCCTCAACACACCTGCCTGCAGAGTATGTGAGCGGAGTGGAGCGACAACAATTTCCCCTCCGCGCTCCGTGCATTTTATAACCGCTCCGCTCCAGCTCTGCTCCGGGTTCACCGTTTCCCGCTCCCGCTCCACTCCTCGCTCACTGATACAAGAAACACCTCTCCGCCTTCGCTCCGCGTCTAAACTATATCAGTACGTTTGAAATACCACAGTTCTGTTCATAACGTATATTAAAAGAAGAAAGTAACAGAAATAAACGGAAGTATAGTTTTAAAGTGGCTTATTGGAACACTAGTACGCAAACTTTTTTCCTCATGCCAAGCTAACATGGTTGTCAGTCTGCATTAAAAGGTACAATTGCTGCTTTTTGCAGTGCAAATGTTTGTGATTAAAAAAAAAATAATAATAATAATAACAATACGTTTCGTCAGTTATTTTACGTACAGATCGCTGCATTTCTTATAGATTTCTTCTCATTTGAAATCGGATATACAGATGAAGTACCACAGTAAGTTTACATTTGTTTGAATGCATTATTACATCACGCTTTCACTTGAAAATATTCAGTATCTTGAAAGAACAAACTAATTCATTGACAACTATAATTTTCTGCTCATGTCCATTGCCGTCATCCTAGTTTTCACATTCTTTATAATTTGAGTGATCCATCTCCATCAAGCTAGCTAAACAGGCTATGTTTAACACGTGAATTCTTGCTATATATGCAGTTATATTATGGGTCGTTGTCATGAATTGTCTTCGTGATGGAGCGGTAGTGGAGCGTTTTTGGAGCGAGTAAAAACCACAACTCTCCGACTTTTAAAATTTCCGCTCCTCACTCCATTAAAAATCACACCGCTCCACTCCGCGCTCCGCTCCCACTCCACTCCGCTCACGTACTCTGCCTGCCTGGAAGTTGCAAGTATACCTAGTAAGACCTTGATTAGCTGGTTCAGGTGTGTTTGATTAGGGTTGGAGCTAAACTCTGCAGGGACACTGTCCCTCCAGGACCGGGTCTGGTCACCCCTGGCTTACATAGGCTGCATCCGAAAGCCTAGACTTGCTGCCTCGCTGCCTTATCAGTCAATGACTCTGCAGGCAGCGTTTTTGCATGAAGGCACCCCAAGAAACTGATTTCAGACAGGCTTCTGAGGCAGCGTAACGGTTTAATTATCTACATCAAAATAGAATGAGTTTTGATGATAACTAAACAAATATTTAGGTACTATTATATTGATTTCTCGCTAGAAATAACATCAAAAGTGCAAAAAGTTAGTCAGAAATATACATTTACACACAAACTGACCACCAAACGCAACTTTCAGATGCCATATTTATTTTTTTAGCTCAACCGTCATGGAATGGACACACTTACGGTAACTGATGATGTATTTTTGTTGTGCCAGATAGGGCTTGCAGTCTGAGTAAGTGACGTCATGTGGAAAACCAGCTAACTGTGGTCCGTGGCGATTGACTGCATCTCTAGTTTACACCAATTAAATGAGCTTTAAGTGGAGGTTTACAGGTGATCTGAAGACATCAGCCTGATGAATGAAGTGAAAACTGGAACTACTGAAATGCTAAACAGGAGGCTTTCACACAGAAGGAATGTTTCCATAACTACTGGTGGAAGCATCTGCTTTTTGGCATGTTCACACTGCAGGAACTGGGAATGAGTTTAGCTGTAGGAATGCTGTTGTAGGGGACTAAAAATGAATAGAGCCAAATTCAGAAGGATAGGAACCACCGGTGACATAAGTGTACAATGATTAGCCAAACACATGCCATAGGAAACACAGACATACACCTTTTTTAAAAACCTGTGTACTTATTCACAAACTAACTTTACACTACAGAGGAAATTCAAGCGAAGAGCAAAGTACATTATAAGTTGAATCAAGTAAAACTATGCAATTTTGTCTTTCTTTATTATAACTGCTGTGAACACATATGTCTGTGGGGGAAAAAATGCTTAAAGGAGAAGTCCACTTCAAAAACAAAGATTCACATATAATGTACTCACCCCCTTGTCATCTAAGATGTTCATGTCTTTTAGCATTTCAGTTCAAAATTTCTGCATTTTTCTCCATATAATGGACTGATGTGGTGCCCCGAGTTTGACCTTCCAAAATGCAGTTTAAATGCAGCTTTAAATGATCCCAAATGCGGTTGTAAACAATTCCAGCCGAGAAAGAAGGGTCTTATCTAGCATAAGGATTGGTTATTTTCATAAAAATAATACAATTTATATACTTCTTGATGTCAAATGCTTGTCTTGCCTTACTCTGCCTGGACTGTTTTTTTTTTCTGGTTCATGACAGTTAGTGTATGTTGAAAAACTCCCATCTCATGTTCTCCCTTAACTTCAAAAATGTCCTATATCGCTGTTTTACCTTTTTTGTTAAGGGTGTTTGATCTTCTTTGCATGTTCACTTTGCAAAGATTGGGTCGGTACTTCTGCAGTGATGTAGGATGATTTTTGAAGTTGAGGGAGAAAATACGATTGGAGTTTTTCGACATACCCTAACTGTCTTGAGCCAGAATACACAGAGTTCAACGAGAGCAAGGCAAGATGAACGTTCGAAAACGAAAAGTATTTAAATTGTACTTTTTTAATGAAAATAATCGACTGTTTCACTAGAAGACCCTTCTTCATTGGCTGGGATTGTTTACAACCGCATTTGTGATCGTTTGAAGCCGCATTTAATCTGAATTTTGGAAGTTCAAAATCGGGGCACCATATCAGTCCATTATAGGGAGAAAATTCCTGAAATGTTTTCCTCAAGAAACATAATCTCTTTATGACCGAAGAAAGAAAGACATGAACATCTTGGATGACAAGGAGGTGAGTACATTATCTGTAAATCTTTGTTCTGGAAGTGGACTTCTCCTTTAAAGCCCTTTATAGAAGCTTCATTCCTTGTATACCAATACTGCACAAAGTGTATTTTTTCCAGCAATTACCTTTATGTTATAGCCTATGTGCACTTGTTTTTTAAATATCATTCTGACCCTGAAATTTTCTCTTTTTTTAAAGACAGCACTAGAGTCCTCTTTGGTCCTTCGGTTTTGATTTAACTGATTTAAATGATCAAGACCACTGTATGCAGTGCCTCCAGCCACCATATAGCTCTCCTCTACCTGTCAGACCAGGTAATGGAAACAGGTTATGGCAGCTTTCATGGAGGGCCTTTTAACCAGCATGAACAGACTTGTGGCAGTGGCACACACACTCTACAGTGATTTGCAGCCAAGGCATTGCTGGCCACAGGCTCCCAAATGGTTGATATCATGACAAAGAAAAACAACTGCAGAAACCCATTCGAGTCTGTCACAATAGCAACTGTTTGAGAAAGCATCCAATTGAATATGTGAGAATGGGAGTATGCCAGTGAGTAGTGGTCAGAGGAACAAATTATCATAACAACATCAGGCTGTATGGCTGATAAAGTCATAAAAGAACATGACAAACACCTAAAAGGTGCAGTGATTAGTGAACACACACCCAGAGCAGTGGGCAGCCACCCAGGGAGCATTTGGGGGTTGGGTGCCTTGTTCAGAGGCTGATGGCACATCTGGCTTGTGGAAATGGACAGACACTCCTCTCTATTTGGGCACCTCAGGCATGGGCATTGAAGGTGGAATAGAGAGCCATCTATTCACTCCCCCAAAATACTACTCAATTCAAAATACACACAATACATAAAATGTCAAAGCATGTTTACAGAAAATGCAGGATTCTGTCTTACAATCAAGGGAAATCTGTTATCCATCACTGGTGACTTTCAAATAAAGAATATCAAAAATTGCAGGGGGACATATCTGATTATTTAATTATATAAGTTTATTCTTTACAGTTTAATGAATATGGAATATGTGACACATAATTATGAATACTTCTAATCTATTATATATCGACAAGTCTATATACTAGTCTATTATTATATCTACAACATTAATCATTGCAATTACAATATTGAGGGAAATAGTCAACAGCTTGATTTGACCTGCATGATTCTTGTCACAATCATGAAGATGTCAGAGATGTTATCACTACTCACAATAATACAACATTAGCCTATTCGTCAAAATCAACTTAAACTTTAATTTGAGTTGAGTTACTACAGTCTAGTGTTAACAAACGTTGGGCTTTTCTCCAGTGTGGTGCAGTTTCAGTTTATTACGTGTAGTAGAAGTCTTCATACAATCAAAAAAAAAAAAAAAAAGTAATTCTTTACATATTGTGTCTTTTCTTGTGTCTTCACAATCAAAAGACAGATTTAAGTGTCTCTGTTGTGGATTTTTAGTGTTCCTTAACATGTCTGAAACTCCCACACTTGACCACATGTGAGGTTTTTTCTCCAGCGTGAATCTTCTCATGTGTTTTCATTGTGAACACTTGTAAGGTTTTTCTCCAGTGTGAACTTTCTGGTGCCGTTTCAGTTCGGCATTGCTAACAAAGGTCTTCCCACAATCAAAGCACATGTAATTCTTCACACCAATGTGTCTTTTCTGGTGTATTTTAAAATTATTAATCTGATGAAAACTCCTTCCACACAAAGAACACATGTGAGGCTTCTCCTGTGTATGAACTTTCAAGTGGATCTTTAAGTATGATGCTGAAAGAAACATTTTTCCGCACTGATCACAGTTAAATAGTCTTTCTCCGGAGTGAGAACGCAGATGTGATTTAAGAGTGTTTGCATGTCTGAAATTCTTCCCACACTGATCACATGGGTACGGCTTCTCTCCAGTGTGGATTTTTATGTGTCCAATAAGAGCATTTCTTTGTCTGAATTTCTTTCCGCACTGATCGCAAGTGTACGACTTTTCTCCAGTGTGGATTTTCATGTGTATTTTAAGGTTTCCTTTTATTGCAAAACTCTTCCCACATTGATCACATGAATACGGCTTCGCTCCAGTGTGGATTTTCATGTGACTCTTGAGAAGTCCTTTGTGTGCAAAATTGTTCCCACATTGATCACATGAATACGGTTTCTCTCCGGTGTGGATTGTCATGTGAATATCAAGGGGTCCCTTTTGTGCAAAACTCTTCCCACATTGATCGCATGTGTGTGGCTTCTCTCCAGTGTGGATTTGCATGTGTCTTGCAAGAGCTCCTTTTTGTGTGAAACTCTTCCCACAATGATCACATGAGTACGGCCTCGCTCCAGTGTGGATTTGTATGTGTTTTGTAAGAGCTCCTCTTTGTGTGAAACTCTTCCCACACTGATCACACGTGTGCGGCTTCTCTCCAGTGTGGGATATCATGTGTAAAGTAAGATAACCTTTTCGTGCAAAACTCTTCCCACACTGATCACACGTGTGTGGCTTCTCTCCGGTGTGAATTTTCATGTGAAGTTTAAGACTTTGTTTGTATGGGAAACACTTTCCGCACTGAGAACAGGGGTAAGATTTTTGGTCTCCTCTTGTCAGTAAAAAATTACTCTCATTATGTGATGAACTTGAAGATGTTTTAGGTTCCGCTTCACTCAGTTCTTCACTTTCCTCATTCTCTTCCATCAGGCCTAAAATGAAAATAAAAAATGTATGTAACTTTTGTCACTCTAGTGGTTAATGAACAAAACTTTATGCATTTTGCGGAAGAGCATTCTCTCTGTTCAGAGAAAGTTCTGAACAGAGAAATATTGCACCTAGTCTTAGAGTTTGTACTTAACTAACTAAGGCCCAGGTCAGAAAGCAGACAGACTGGCTAAACCGACCCTCTGCTAGCCGCCTAATGTCACAGAAATCAGTTAATTATTAGCACAAAGAGACTCTTTTATCTAGATATGTTGGTGGTTTTAATATCCATGTTGGCAATGAAAAAGATGCATTGGGATCAGCATTTATAGACATTCTGAACTTAAATGGGGTTAGACAACACATGTTAGGCCCTACACATTGTCAAAATCATACTCTAGATCTAATACTGTCACATGGAATTGATGTTAATGGATTTGAAATTTTGCGGGAAAGCGATGATATCTCAGATCATTATCTAGTCTTGTGTAAACTTCATATAGCTAAAACTGTAAATTCTGCTCCTTGTTACAAGTATAGTAGAACCATCACTTTTACCACAAAAGACTGCTTTGTAAATTATCTTCCCTATTTCTCAATTCCTCAGCATATCCGATAGCTCAGAAACTATGATTATGTAACAGAAACTATGAAGGAAACTTAAGGAAGATTAAGATGGTTTGACAGACTGGTATATCGAACCCGGAAAATGAAACGCAGCTGGAGGAAAACAAAACTAGAGGTATTTCGTATTGCATGGCGGGAAAGTACCCTATCCTACAGAAAATCATTAAAAGAGAACTCCACTTCCAAAACAAAAATTTACAGATAATGTACTCATCCCCTTGTCATCCAAGATGTTCATGTCTTTCTTTCTTCAAAAAAAAAAAAATGTTTTTTGAGGAAAACCTTTCAGGATTTTTCCCTAGATAAGACCCTGCTTTCTCGACTGGGATCATTTACAACCACATTTGGGATCATTTGAAGCCACATTTAAACTGCATTTTGGAAGTTCAAACTCGGTGCACCATATCAGTCCATTATATGGAGAAAAATCCTGAAAGGTTTTCCTCAAAAAACATAATTTATTTACGACAGAAGAAAGAAAGACATGAACATCTTGGATGACAAGGAGGTGAGTACATTATCTGTAAAGTTTTGTTCTGGAAGTGGACTTCTCCTTTAAAGTGCCC
Source organism: Labeo catla (assembly GCA_012976165.1). NCBI lineage: Eukaryota > Metazoa > Chordata > Actinopteri > Cypriniformes > Cyprinidae > Labeo > Labeo catla. The sequence goes on from VONZ01001709.1 coordinate 86,427, forward strand.
CTATTATGCCTTTTCAAATATGTCCTTTCATGCAGTGTGTCATGTAGCTGTATGTGAACATAAACTATCTGCAAAGTTGAGAAGCCGACAGTGCACGATAAATAAAGTTATTGTCTATCAAAAAAAAGAGTCGACTGACATTTGCCTAAACGAGTCATCAGGAATTCAAATCTTTTTCTGTTACGGCCACACGTCACGAAGTAACACATTTGCATAATGTCCGCCCACATTCTACGTCGCTAATAACTTGCCCACCCATACATTTCCATGGGGTTTAGGTCACATTGAAATTTACACGTACATTATACAGAAGACGCTGTATCATACGCTGTGAGTAAAACTGTTTTATATTCACTTCCAAAAGATGATGAATCTACAAAGATTGTATTTTCTGGTGATCTTTCAAAATAGGTAGTTGTGTATGTTATGTTGTGTAACAACCCTGCACATGTCATGCTAACCGGCTAAATCACGCTTCTGTAGTTCTGTTGTTCAGCTGTGAACTCACTGTAGTCTGACAATTTGTGATTGATGCAGCTTGACTGTCTGTCTGTCTCATTAGTTGGAGTAATGATAATGGATGGAGCACGAAGCGGCTTTCACGGCGAATGCGGAAAGCGCTGTGCTCTGAAACCCATTCGTTTTAATTGCTTCCGCCCTGCGAGGACGGCTTGTTTCGGTCTCGACCAAAGCGGACGCGCAGTGGAGCGCGCACGCCGCAGACAAAGTTCAAATAAGTTGTTCAAATGAACTTTTGCCGCTGAGCTCTGAAGGGCTGCACTGAACCCAGCGACCAGCGCAGCGCTTTCCACGTTCAGTGTGAAAGCCGCTTAATGCATTATACATTGTTGACGTTTACAACATAGAGGTGCGCCCGGTTCGCTTACATAAGCAAATTTCGAGCACTTTCCACGGTAGTCAGTGTTAACTTGTCGATCAGCCACTTCAGCCGTTTCATCGTCAGACTCCGGCTGGAATTGTTATGGCAAAATCGATGCCATCTTTTCTATGTATTGACAAGTATCCAGGGCTGTCAGTCAGTTATAGCAATGGGCGTTTCGTTTTCCGACACGCTGTACGCGGTAGACCAATCATAAAGGGCGCCATTTGACCAATCACAGCAGTGAGGGCTCACGGAAAGGAGGGGTTTAGAGAGACTGATTCTTTGAACTGCTTCGCACGAGTCGTTTAGGAATCATTTAGAAATGGGGTAAAATTAAATTAAATTAAATGAAAACTGAACTGTTTTTTGACCTTGCATACATGTAAACCTGTTTTGGGAGTCTATTAAAACAATATTAGCAACCTTTAAAATGGCATAATAGGGGCACTTTAAAAACTGCTAGATCTAATTACTTTTCGTCACATTTATTCAATACAATGGCTAAATTAATGAAAAATAAAGCATCAGCAGGTTTTGACACTTCCTGACAGCACAGCAGTAATGCAGTACCTCAAGTTTCAGTACTAGGGCCATTACTTTTTACGATTAACATGATACTCGTGAGATATCATCATGAAACATGGTGTTAGCTTTCATTGTTATGCTGATGATACTCGGCTCTATATGTCTTTGCGGCCCGCTGAAACCTACCAATTTGAAATACTGCTAAATTCTGAAAAAACAGAGGCGTTTATCAGACCTAAAACCTTTTTCTTGAGTGACAGGGAAAATTAACTGATAATAATGGTAATTGTGCCCTTGTTTAACTTAGACTTAGAATGGTAAAAAATGATAGGCTAAGTTTACCAATCTCTTTTTATCCACTTGGAACACTGCTGTCCTCATTTTCTTTTTTATGTTTTCTGTTTTATGCTTTACTACACTTGCCTCTTCTTTCCATTTTAACATGTGACTGACTGCAACTGAGCAAATGATCTTTTTAATCAAATGTTCTGATTATTTTTAATAAGCATTATCATGTGTATAGGCACCCCTATACACTGCATACCCCATTTTTGTGCCTCTGATGGTGGGGGAAGCTAAAATCTTCTGATTAGTCAGTTTGAATGTCTCTGATTTAGTTTTTAGTCACATGGTCAAGGAAGGGAAAAAGAAGATTAAAACTTTTGCTCTGCCAGTGGGTGATAATAGGCAAGAAATGTATGAAACTTACACTGATAACGTGTCTTTAGTCTTTCTGCAATCCTACAGCCTAAACCAGGGAAACCAGCCTTACACTCATGATGAATATCAATATGAATGTTTCTCGAATCTCCTTTCACTGACCATTTGTTGAAAGTGGGAAAAAAAAGAAAAGATCATAGGTCAGTGCTTAACCCTGGTCTTGGAGATTGACTTTCCTGCAGAGTTCAGCTCCAACCCTGACCAAACACACCTGAACCAGCTAATTAGGATCTGAAGGAGCACTTGATAATTACAGACAGGTGTGTTTAATTAGGGTTGGAGCTGAACTCTCCAGGAAAGTCGATCTCCAGGAACAGGGTTGAGCACACCTGGTCTAATACGTGACTACAACCACTAATTTAAAGTTTTACAGCCTTAATGTTCCCAAAGTTCTTTTTAACAAAGAATCACAAACAGACACAAACCTCTTTGTTCTACGTGTTCCATTTTGGAGGGTTCTGGATCACTCATGTTCTCAGTGTTCTTTCTCAAACTCTGACCTTTTCACTTGTAGGCTAATGGGAATATTCCAGCATTTATAGGTGATCTGTTGTGTGGGAGGAGCTTCAGTGAATGTGAATTGCTGTGTGTTTTGTCAAAATCCAAAGTAAACCAGTTACTGAATCAATACTGTTACTAATTTAGTTTCTACCACAAATTCAAATTCTCTGTATTTCAGTTTTGTTTGAGTAAATCTGATATAGACATTTTTTCTCTTTTTTTTATCCTGACTTTTATTTGTCTGAATGAACAACTACACAAAAAAATATATAGAAACATACAAATAGTAAACAAGGAGGAAAACAAAAAGCATAATTTCAGGGAAAAAACACTGTAGTTGAGTTTTTGATTACTGGTTTTAGATTTTCGTTGTTTTTACATGAAACATAGTTTATCTATCTAGTTTAGACTATACTGAAATGTCTTTGTTTCAGTCTGTTTACACCAATAACATAGCTTTAAGTAGCAGTTTACAGGTGATCTGAAGACATCAGCGTTATGAATGAGGTACAAACTGGAACTATTGAAATGCAATGTAGAGAGCTTTCACACATAACCCATTTAATCCCACCGGTCACAAAAGTTATAGTTATAAAGCTCTAAAAACCTTACTGACTAATGTTTACGAGCATTTCCTGCAAATGCAATATGGAAAAAAATAAAGGGTCTTAATTAAATATGTGCAATTTCACATGGTTAGTGCAAACTGTCACATGACCAGAGCAGTTTATTTCCTGTTTGCCGCTTGAGAAGAGGATGACTGCATCAAAGCTTCAGAATGAAAGGCTTTAAAGTTTTTTTCGTGCACATTATCTTATTATTATTACTCTAATTACTGTTTTCTCTTTGTATTACAGCACTGGACGAATGTTTAGGTCTTAAAATGCCGTTAGCACTGCTGGTGTCCTGTAGTTGCAAGTTTAATTTATTGCAGAAATTTGTAAACAAGGAAAAAATGCAAGTATTGACATGCAAAAATGACATGATGAAAAAAAATGTAATCACCACCTTAATAAAAATCGTTCTTATTTAGTGAGTGATTATTATTAAAACGGGTAAAACTCAGTTTTAAGATATGCATTATGTTGTAGGAGCCATTTTCAGTTGTGTAGTTTTCTTTCAAGGCACTAGAGGACGCAAAAGGTCTTTATGTTGTTGAATCGGCCTAGTGTTGGGCATGAAGGAGGTCAAACTTTTTGGCTATTGTGTTGAACTTAGAACTTAGATAATCTTTTTTGTTGTCTGTTTAATTTCTCTATTTTTTGTTGCTGTTTACATTTTTTTAAAATTGAAAAAGGAGACAATATACCGATTGGAATATCCAAGTATATATTTTTTAAAAGTATGGCCATTGCGTATTATTGTCAGTTTTCGCGTCAGAAAGAAGATCGTAAAATGGACAATCATCCACCTACAAACATTGTGTGAATATTGATTTTCAGAGAATGGTAAGATAACTGTGACTTTCCTGCTTGCACAAACCCTCTGCCTCACATTTTTGATTGTGAAATAATTCAGTTTGTATTAAAACGGGTAAAACTTTAACAGATGCATTATGTTGTAGGAGCCATTTTCAGTTGTGTAGTTTTCTATTTAGGTATTTATGTTGAATCGGCCTAGTGTTGGGCATGAAGAAGGTCAAACAAACTATTGTGATGTACTTAGTAGTTAGACGCTTTTTGTTTGTTTGTTTGTTTGTTTTAATTTCCTTATTGTTTGTTGCCGTTTAATTTTTAAATCAAAAAGGAGACAATACATCGATTGGAATATCCAAGTATATGTGTATATATATATATATATATGTGTGTGTGTGTGTGTGTGTGTGTATATATATATATATGTAGGGGATCTACAGAAGTCAATTTTGCTCAAAGGGAATCATTTAAGATTGAACAGAATCTCCGTTTTACAGCGGACCAATAAATCGGCCAGTGATTAATTTGGCGAGCCGTATAACACCAATTCTGTACTGGACTAATATCCAAAATATAGTGAAAACACTATTTATTAGCACGGTAACAAGGTCGGCAGTTTAAGACATTAATTTATAAGCACAAAACACAAGATACTTCTCTTTTCAATATAAATAGGAATTTATTGGAAAAACCTAAGACATATAAACTAATCTAACACATAGACGCGCATTCACACATTCATACAAGTCGCAGAAAGAGAGAGAGAGGAGGAAAGAGTGAGTTTAGAAGAGTGAAAATATGAAATCCCAAGTTTATAGCATAAGTATATGCAATTGCTTAGACCTGAACAACCATCAATCATTTAATTAACCCTCGCGTTGAGTTTCTTAATGAGGTTATTAAACGTTATATTAATGCACCAGTTCAGCTAGAATCTGGAGGTTGTACTTGCGTTGCCTTTGTGTTAAGGGGTTTCCTTTGATGACGTCGTTGCAGAAAGGGGTTCCCCAAGGTTGCTGATTGGTTGGAAGTCTGTGGTCGTTGGAGGTGATGTCTTGGGCGTTGGCTGGAGGATGGAGTCGTGTACGCTGGTTGAAGTTTTGAGGCAGGCACGAAGTCTGAGACACGGCTTAGCGGCAAAACTTAACTTAGAACACGAAACTCTCAACGGAAAGAAAAGATTAAAGTAAAAGAAAGAAATGTGACGGTCTCCTCATGTTTTCACTAGAGGAGTGGCTGGCGTGCAAGCCAGGAAACGTTCAAAGAACGCAAAAAGCATGGCGAAGACCAATAGCTAAAAGCTAAAAGCAACGGCTAAAAGCATGGCTAGGAGCGATGGAAATAGCAAAAAGCCCAAACTAAAAGCAAAATTTGATGGTGTCCTGTGGTTTTAAACTCAGCTTTGGACACATCCCAAAATGGTGTCTTGACCAATTAGATGTTGTCTTAACTCGGGATATTGCTATGTTTCTCCTCCCAAAACATAAATCAGCACGTTATCTTATCAGTCACATGGTCAGAATTTTCCCGCTCTTGCAGAGTATAATTTGGCCATGATTCCTATAACATGAATACAACGCATTTGACAATGAATTGATTGGTGGAAACATTCAAAGCATGAATTTTCAAACTCATACATACCAAACATGAATATAAACCCTTAAGCTATTCAATAGTTATTAAAAAGGACATACACAACGAGTGATTAGAACATAATAGACAAATGTGTGGGTGACATACATAGTAGGGAGTTATGCAATGGTCTGATGTTCATTCATAAGTCCTTTTAAGCATCATTTTGGTGCATATTTAGGTAAAATGGACAGTCTCTGCCATTCTGTGAACTAAGGGCATGTTCCAAGGAACAAAGGAATTTAGAAGGAACTTGGTCTGGTTCTTGTCTTGGGTGGGGGAGCACCACCCAACAAAGTTTCCTCATGTGATGGTCCTGATGTGCTGCATCTTTGACCATTAATCTTGGGTTTCTCGCCCCAATATTGACAATCTCCTTCCTGAATTGGGATTATCAATAATTGTGTTCTTCTTGTTTTAATGTTGCAAGTTGTTCAAAGCTGTGAAAGTTGGTTGGTTAGGCTTACTTCTGGCTGGCTGGCGCCAGGGTTTCCTGGACAGATTTATGGCGTGGTCCTGGCCCCTTTGTGGAATTTGGCTCTTTGGTTTCAACCAAATGTTCTGATCGAATCTTCTATTTGTCTGATTCGCACTGATACCCTACATATCCCCCCTTCGGTCGACGATGTGTTGGTTGATGAAGACATCGGCGAGCGCTGGAGAAACAAAGGCAGAAGAAGCAGACACCAACACAGCAAACAACAAGACAACACCTCCAGGACAGTTACTGTACTGGTGCAGGGCATTAGGTTATTTATGGTACAGTCACTTACATTTAACTAGCCAGCATAGTTTAGTACACTGAGAATAGTCAAGTTCAATCTAGAAATTGTTGTTCGAATTTGTTTTGGTAGGTTGATTCTTTGATCAAATTTTGCAATTAAAATTTGTTTGTTTCTTATAGGTTTTAATTTAGAAATGTTCACCTTTGATTTCTGGTGAATCATTTGTGGTAAAATGGTTTGACCTATCGGGCATGGAGCTCTTTGGCTTCCATTCAGTTTAGAGTGGCTTGTGGATATTAGGCGTGGCGAGTCAATCCTAATATCAGATCTTTGACCCCAGTGGGGTGGCTAGGAGTTTCACCTGCTAAAGAAAGAGAGAAAGGAAAGGGATAGGTCACAGAAAACAAACAAAACAAAGGAGCTGCGGGTTTTCCTAGTGTGGCTAACAACTACTGTTGTGCTAGGATGCTGTGTGCAGCTAGGGTGTCATGTACCTTGACTTAGTGTCAGGTGTTCTACCTGTGGTGAGGATAATTGCATGTTCCTGCACGATGAGTATGAAACTACGTTAAGCTATGATTTGAATATTCTCCTTGTGGGAAGAATATGTTGGTTGAACGTGTTATCAGTAGACGTAGTTATGTTGTGTGTGTTAATGATGTAGTGCAGTGTATGGTCAGATCTGTTTCAGTCTGTTTTGGCTCCCCCCTTTTCTTGCATGTCAGTGAAGACTGGCTCTCTGCATCCTTGGCTTGGATGAGGGCGTGTCCATGATCTCATGGGGGTCGGTCCAGCAAGGCAGGAAGTTCGTTAGCAGACAGTCTGAGGTTTGGTTTGGCATGGCTGTGTGAAGCTGGGATGCAAAACCTTGTCTCCTATGGTGCATTCCTCTTGTGATGCCTTCTGGTTGTGGCAGACCTTCCGACCTTCTGTGCTTTGGTGGTTGCTGTTGCACAGACATGAATGTGGTTCTTGGAGTTGGAGTTCATTTTGCAGTTTCTTAGTGAGTGATGAGTGACTGAGGTGATGTTGTTTGGTACCTCAGCATTTACATCAACGGTGGGCCGTGAGAGACTTGCTCTTTCTGGGTGGTTGATGAACAGGTGCTTGTCATCTTCTGATACGGTGATGTACCAGGTGGTTGCCGGCCTTCCGTTCTGTCGCTGGTCACAGCGAACATGACTCATGTTTCTAGTCATTTGTGTCTAGCTGGTTTTCAAGGAACTCTTTCAGTTCTTTCATGACTTGTTCCATGTCTTCTGATGGTAAGCCATGTTGTTCTTGTGGATACTTAGCACCATGGATGTCTGAGTGGTGCTGATGTGGGTTTTGTCGTCGTTTACCCACTCTAGTTGGACGAGACGTTTGATTGGCTTTGTACGTCCAATTAGGTTTCCAGTTGATCCTCTCTTTTGGGATTTCTGAGAAGCGTAGCTTGTCCCATGGCTTTTCGCAGCGGCTGGGCTGATAGCTGTCGTGGAAATGGGGGTCACGTTCTCTGTGCTCTTGATGGAGGACTCTGGTGTCGTGATGCCACTGGGTGTCATCCAGTGCAAGGCTTGAGTCTTTGGTGACAGAGTTCAAGAGTGTGGGTGTTTTGTTACCTTTCTTTAAGGCCATCTTTTGCTTGTTGTAGGCCTTCTGTGTTAGGTCACGCAACTGTTGGATAGTCATGGAGCGAGGACAGGCCATGACGCCTAGATGACGACTGACTCCAGGGTGCAGATTTTTTAGAAAGAGGTTTTTGAAGTTCACATCCTCTTCAAGGTCAGGTTTGTTGTGTGCACCAAAGTAGGCTTGTCGGAGCCGGTTGTAGTAGGCTTGTGGAGTCTCTTGTCGACCTTGTTTGGTTTCTAAAGCAGTTAACAGTCCATATTCAGACTCTGGGTCTGTAAACTCTTTAATCAGGACCTCACAAAGTAGCTGGTAATTTGACTTTATGTGACTGGGTTGTCGATCTAGGAAGTTTCGTACCTCGGGACTTGACGTGGCTCTTAGGAGGTACAACCTGTCTCTGTCAGTCACATGAGGTCTCATTTCCAGGTGAAAGTCGATATCTTGCAGGTGAGCCTGGATGTCGTGGCTCTCTTTGGAGTTCGGGTTGAACTTGCAGATGTTGTTAGACAGCTTGCTTAGGTCTTTGATGGTCATCCCATGTGCAGCTTGAAGGTCTGCTTGGATGGGGTCTGTTCTTTCGGTGACAGGAAAGAGTTCTGTGGCAAAGGCAGGTGAGGTTTTGGGTTGTGGCTCTTCGCTTCTTTCATTGGATGCCAGTTCTTGGACGTGGGAGTCTGTTCTGCTCAGCAGTGGTGAGGCTGAGGGATGTTTCTCCCTTCTTGGCTCTTGTTTCAGTTCATAAGCATGTTTGAGTTCTTTTCTGACCATGCAGAGCTCGTCGTTGGCATCATCTAGATGTTGGGTCAGATTATCTATTTCAGTGCTGTACCTTTCAAGGTGGTCTTCTAAAGCACTGATTTCAGCATTCTGGTCTCTGATGTTTTTCTTGGCTTTCTCTAGTAGCTGTTCGGCATACTGAAGTCTGTTTACCAGGTCTTTCTGGGCAGCGTTTGCTTGTTGTTGGTCACGTTGAGCTGCTGCCAGGGCTGCTTGGAGCTTCTTAACTTGTTCCGTTGTTTCCTGCTCCCTCTCGTTGGGTGCTTTGAGTTGATCTTGAACTTTCACGTCCAGCTTGTCTATGCGGCGTTGGGCACGTGTCAGCTCCTCTTGGAGGTGGGTGATGTGCTTGTCGCTCAGGTGCAGCTGGGCTGTGAAGGCATAGCTTAGGGAGCTTGTGATCTTGACTAGCTCCTCATGGTTGTTGTTCTGGCTTGGATCATGTGTCAGGAGTCTTCTCAGGATTAGGATTATTATTAGAAATAATAACAGTTCAAAGGTCTTGGGGGTGAGGCTTTCTGTCATGCCTCTCAGCCAAGTGTTCACATCTTCCCTTTGGGCGATGGGGTCTGCAGTATGCTGCATGTTGGCGCACTGAGGAGAAGAGGGACTGACACAGATCTGTGTGGTGTAGAAGCCTATGTGTGGTGGGACAACTAAATGTTGTGTCAGTGATTGTGAACCACTATTGAAGTGTGGTGATGGATGTGTTGGTCTCAAGGTGTCTAGGCAGACTAGGGATGTGAAGACTTCGTCACTCTAATGAGGAAGAGGAAAAAGAGAGAAAGGTGAAACACAATTCAGTGTAATAAATCAATTCCTTTGCCAATGGGAATCTTCCGATTAGATTTTGTTATCAAGAAGGTAAACAATATTATTATATCTCTGTTTGAGACAAAAGAATACAATAATAATGTTGATATCTCTTTTCTTAGTCTGACAGGATTGACACCGTACACCTTACAGTTGGACCGCCTACCAGGGATGCTTCGAAAGCGACGGTTGTTCGACACTTATCTCTATTAATTGATCTCAGCGTTTGGTGAGATGCAAAAATTTGGAATCCGTTTTAAAATGCAGGGAGGTTAGGAAGAATGAAGGAGGGTTTGGTTACAATCAAATTCATAAGGATAATTCGTCTTCGACAAGATTGTTTATTTCATTCACTTAGAATCGATTGATGGTTCTTACAGGTCCCTAAAAATGTGAAGAGGGAAGAAAGCAGAAGAGAACAGGAGAGACTTGTGTAGAAGGAAAGAAAGGAGAGTAGATCTGGTCCACTCACAGACTGTGTTGCTGTTATGCCCAACTACGAGTATAGCGTTGTTAATAGTTGCCGTACAACTAATGAAACAACAATAAAATTTGAGTGAAAGAGAGTTGTCTTCCTAATTTATTCGAACTTGTAGCGAGGGATAACAATGTCTCCTGTTAAGGGCTCAGGTGTGTCGTTCCCGAACTAGGATACCAGGAGGAAAGAGAGAGGTAAGATAAAGTGGAACTGAAAGTAATAAATGGCAAAATAATCAAAATGGAATTAAATGAAAGAGGAAATCAATAAATAAATATAGAGGCTAAGTGTATAGCCAAACAGGAAGAAGGAAGGGTAAAACGCAATAAGAGTAAGTGCGATTCTGAATAGAATCTATTAGTAAGGGTTATAAATCAGTTAGGTAGAATAAGTTTACTTAAACTTTCAAAGTTCAAGGCTCATTCTTACCTACAATGATTAACTGTTAGGCGTAAAAGAATACTAGAAATAATGATCATATGAAATGACCTGATGAGGAAATCTGAATGATTCCAAATAAATTGAATTTGAATTTGGCACAATTAATAATTGTGGAGCAGTATTTCCATTTCTAGTAAAATGCAAATAAGTAGTAGAAAGTGAGAAATTGGAGAAATAAGAAATAGAAAGAGACCAACGGGTGTATTAGTTAAGATGTTCAAAGGGTTAAATCACTTTAGCTTTACCCAAACACACTGTATACAACCAGTAGATGTTAATGCTAACTGCTAACCTTTGAGGCTAATCTTTAGCATAGATTTCAATGTAAACACAACAGTTTCGTTAGCTTAGCAACACCGTAGAGTTTGTTTACATATGACGTCGACGTGCTGCGCGTGCGCAGTTCAGAGTTGCTCCGGAAGTAGGTTAAGACTTCCGAGTCACGATCGTAACTATGGCGACCAAACAAACTTTAGTGGACTAAGCACATGAATGTTGCATTGCAAGTACAGTTAAGCATGTTAAATGAAATGTCGGCGCATTTCAACACTGTACAAATAACACCACTTTTAGTTGGTTTTGCGATGTGGCGCTTTAACTCTTAGTTCGTTTAGAGTTAGATTTGAAATGTATTCAAATACAGCTTGGCGCTACAATAGGGGAAACAAGGATATCGATCTCGGCGGATCGTAAATCTACGTGTCAATTTCTCTGGGCACGTAAACACAACACAACACAACAGGGTTTCTTCGCTGTTGGTTCAAAGTTAACTTTACTTGATCAAGCTTTTAAAACACTCCCATTCAGATCACACACGTAGTGTAACACGAGATATGTATCTTAAATTCACTTAGTGAACAGACACAAACAGGCAAGCATTATTTCTAATGTTTAACCCAGGGAGTCGAATAGCATAGTTGAATTGGCAATGGAACACGCACTGACAATCAATCTATGAACAATAAGGCCTTAGAAATAGATTGAGGAACACGCTCAACTATTTTTATCCGTCGATTTATTTCCCTTTGAATTACTGCAGTTTAGCTCTGTTCAGCTAACGGTGACTGAGATTCCCTGGTCGGGAGTATAGCTATTGAATGACACTGGAACACGCAATGACATCAATTCAGCTATAAACAAGGCATTACAGAAAATGAGGAACACGCTCAATTTCGACCTTATTGTACGATCTCAGATCTTACCTTTGAATTCATTTACTACAGTCTATAAGAGAGGCGCGAACTCGAGTTGCAGCCTTCTCTGCGCTCATGCATTCAAGCGTTCAGTCATTCAAGCGGCCGCGCGCTGCTTACGTCACACACACGTATCGACTCAGAAGTTTCTCATCTTTCATCCGCAGCAATAGAAAAGATGAAATAACTTGGTTTATGCCTAAAAATTAGATTAAACTGCCCGCATTCTCCACCATTATACTGTAGGGGATCTACAGAAGTCAATTTTGCTCAAAGGGAATCATTTAAGATTGAACAGAATCTCCGTTTTACAGCGGACCAATAAATCGGCCAGTGATTAATTTGGCGAGCCGTATAACACCAATTCTGTACTGGACTAATATCCAAAATATAGTGAAAACACTATTTATTAGCACGGTAACAAGGTCGGCAGTTTAAGACATTAATTTATAAGCACAAAACACAGGATACTTCTCTTTTCAATATAAATAGGAATTTATTGGAAAAACCTAAGACATATAAACTAATCTAACACATAGACGCGCATTCACACATTCATACAAGTCGCAGAAAGAGAGAGAGAGGAGGAAAGAGTGAGTTTAGAAGAGTGAAAATATGAAATCCCAAGTTTATAGCATAAGTATATGCAATTGCTTAGACCTGAACACCCATCAATCATTTAATTAACCCTCGCGTTGAGTTTCTTAATGAGGTTATTAAACGTTATATTAATGCACCAGTTCAGCTAGAATCTGGAGGTTGTACTTGCGTTGCCTTTGTGTTAAGGGTTTTCCTTTGATGACGTCGTTGCAGAAAGGGGGTCCCCAAGGTTGCTGATTGGTTGGAAGTCTGTGGTCGTTGGAGGTGATGTCTTGGGCGTTGGCTGGAGGATGGAGTCGTGTACGCTGGTTGAAGTTTTGAGTCAGGCACGAAGTCTGAGACACGGCTTAGCGGCAAAACTTAACTTAGAACACGAAACTCTCAACGGAAAGAAAAGATTAAAGTAAAAGAAAGAAATGTGACGATCTCCTCATGTTTCCGTTTTAGAGGAGTGGGTGGCGTGCAAGCCAGGAAACTTTCAAAGAACACAAAAAGCAGCGGCAAAAATGATGGCTAAGAGCATGGCTAAAAGAGATGGCACGAAGCACAAACTAAAAGCATGACTAGAAGCGATGGTTAAAACCAATAGATAAAAGCAAAATTTTATGGTGTTGTGGTTTTAAACTCCGCTTTGGAAACATCCCAAAATGGTGTCTTGACCAATTAGATGTTGTCTTGACTCGGGATATTGCTATGTTTCTCCTCCCAAAACATAAATCAGCACGTTATCTTAACAGTCACATGGTCAGAATTTTCCCGCTCTTACAGAGTATAATCTGACCATTATTTCTATAACATGAATACAATGCATTTGACAATGAATTGATCGGTGGAAACGTTCAAAGCATGAATTTTCAAACTCATACATACCAAACATGAATATAAACCCTTAGGCTATTCAATAGTTATTAAAAATGACATACACAATGAGTGATTAGAACATAATAGACAAATGTGTGGGTAACATACATAGTAGGAAATTATGCAATGGTCTGATGTTCATTCATAAGTCCTTTTAAGCATAATTTTGGTGCATATTTAGGTAAAAGGGACAGTCTTTATATCATTCTCTGAACTAAGGGCATGTTCCGAGGAACAAAGGAATTTAGAAGGAACTCGGTCTGGTTCTTGTCTTGGGTGGGGGAGCACCACCCAACAAAGTTTCCTCATGTGATGGTCCTGCTGTGCTGCATCTTTGACCATTAATCTTGGGTTTCTCGCCCCAATATTGACAATCTCCTTCCTGAATTGGGATTATCAATAATTGTGTTCTTCTTGTTTTAATGTTGCAAGTTGTTCAAAGCTGTGAAAGTTGGTTGGTTAGGCTTACTTATGGCTGGCTGGCGCCAGGGTTTCCTGGACAGATTTATGACGTGGTCCTGGCCCCTTTGTGGAATTTGTCTCTTTGGTTTCAACCAAATGTTCTGATCGAATCTTCTATTTGTCTGATTCGCTCTGATACCCTACATATATATATATATATATATATATATATATATACATACCTTTCTGGCTGTCCATCTAAATTGTAAAAACAATTTTAAATAGAATAGTTGATTTAGTGCATTACATTAATAAAATGTAAATTAATAACACGTATATAAATATTAATAAGAATTATATCAAAGTCATTTTGATATTTGGTAAGTACATTTATTTATTATGACAAGTAAATGTTCTTTGTTATTTTTCTATAATAACTCAACATCCTTATATCTAAGGATGCTACAACTTAGGAGTAAATGCACACAGTTTTTTTTTTTTTTTTAATAATAGGGCATCTTCCCTTATGTTGTAAATGGTGAAGCTGTACATTATGGGTAAAAAGTATACGATGCTGTGTGTGTGTGTATATGAAAGTTTTTAAAAACAAACAAAAACTAAATACAGCAAAAAACAAACAAAAAAACCCATTAAATTGTATTATTTGAGTCTCAGTAAGATGTAAAATGGCAATAAATTATTTTTTCTTATGTTTCTTTATGGTCTTGCCCTTTTTAGGGTTAATTACCTGTAGCGATTAATGATATGGTCTCCAACATAAAAAGTAGGCAGAAAAATACTGTAACCCATTTATTTATTTATTTATTTGAGAGTGTTTGTATTTGTTCTGACACGTTTTTCATGTCTCATATTGTTAGAAATAATAATAGAGTAGTTTAATACACTTTTCTAAACAATGAAATAAATACAGTGAAATCTCTGCTGGTGATCATGTAAAGCTTTTCAGAAGTGCTCATTTCATGTTAATAGCTCCTGTTTTCACCTGATTTGTGAGGCTGATGTCTTCAAATCACCTGTAAATTTGCCACTTACAGCTCATTAAATTGGTGTAAACAAACTGAAACCAACTACATTCAACTAAGTATGTTTTTTTTTTTTTTTTGTTGCTTACACATCTGTACAATTATTTCTGAATTTGTTTATTATTCTGTTTTATTCATACTTGTGTATTTGATTTTATTTGTGTATTTATAATAGATAAACATATAAAAGGTTAAGGTTTATATTAGATCAACATGCAAATAAATCAAAAATGCATAAACTTATTAGAACTTTTATTTTTATCTATCAATCTATGAAAATGTGAACAAAACACTGAATGCTTAAAATGTGAGATAATGAAAATATCAATTCATTTACTTTTAGCAGATCTGCTATTCCTGCCACACAGCTTGAAGCTCCTCCCACAACAATTCACCTTCAATTAAGCTCCTCCTACTGCAACTTACCGATAAATGCTGGAATATTCCCATCAGCCTGGGAGTGAAGCAGAGCTGAACACGGAGAACATGACTGATTCAGAATTCTGCAGAATGGAGCATGAAGAGACTGAAGAACAAGGAGGTTGGTGTTTATTGTTAAATCCTCATTAATGATTAATGGACATTAAAGTCATTATTTCCCCTTCGGGAACTCGAGCCGCGTCGAAAAACGCTATGGGAACGCCTCCAGCGTGACCGCGCTCTGAACAAGTGTGAAATCAGACCAATGGAAGAGCGAGACGTCACAGGCGGGTGACGTCACAGACCAGGAAGCATAAAAGCACGTGCGCCAGAACGAACGACAGCTTCTGTCTTTCAGCAGCGCTCTATGTGTGTCTCTGTTTTTGTGCTTTTGGTTGCTAGTTTGCACCACTTTCTTTTTGCACAAAATGTCTAAGAAACTTAGTAAGACTAAGCATTTAGATGAGCCATGTTTTAGAGCGTGTGTTCCTCCCTGCCCTCGTTTCATCACGGGTAGGGATACACACGCTCTATGCGTGGTTTGTCTGGGAGCGGAGCATGCGGCAGCAGCCCTCGAGGGGGCTGATTGCCCACATTGTGTGCAGATGAGTCTGCACACACTCCGCTCCCGGAAGGCTCTCTTCCAGCTGGGAGCCTTCAGCAGCGTTCCCCGCGGATCTGGTCCCGCTTCCGCCGAGGCGGGCGGCGGCTGCATTCGTGGGGTTCGCAGCTGGATCTAGCGGAGGGTATGGAGATGGGTAACCCCCTATCTCCTGCCTCACCCGCTAGATCCCCAGCCCGTCCTCTGGGTGCGGAAGCCCGCGCTGCGGATTCTTCCCCCCGGGGGACGGGCTCGACGCTCCCCATATCTTCCTCTGAGGAGGTTGATGTGGAGAGTGTCGAAGATGTTCAAGCACCACAGTTTCCCCAATATGAGGAGCTGCTGGAGGTGGTGACTCGTGCGGTGGCCAAGCTCAATATCGATTGGCCCCCCGAGTCATTGGTTGAACCGCAGAGAAGTAAACTAGACGAGAGGTTTCTGCGGTCTCGCCCACCTTCAGCACGCCGGAGCCTTCCTTTTTTCCCCGATCTCCACACTGAGGTGTCCCTTTCTCGTCCCGCTTGTTCATCCCCGCCTCTTATAACTACGGTCATGTGGGCAGGTTGGATGAGCGGGGGTACAGAGCGATGCCCCGGGTGGAACAGACGCTTGCCAGCTATCTGTCCCCCGCCGCGGCATCGTCTCTGAAGGCTCCGGTCTTGCCCTCCAAGCCGCTGCGAGTCACCTCAGCGCTGGTGGGCAAGGGGTACGCGGCTGCAGGTCAGGCTGGTGCGTGTCTGCACACCATGTCGGTGTTACAGGCGTACCAGGCTGACCTGCTTAAGGAGTTGGATGAAGGCGCGGAGATCAGGGATTGTGATATCTCTGAGCTCCGGAGGACCGCTGATTTGTCTCTCCGTGCCACTAAGGAGACCGCCCGTGCCATCGGGCCTCAGAGGCCACACCCAAAGGCGGGTGCGCAGACGCTCTAGGTCGGGGGCCCCCGGGACGAAGCCCGATCTGCGGGTCGTGCTTCAGTCTAGGAGGTCCTCGGCCAAGCGGCCCTGATGGTGCGGGGCCGCTGAGGGTAGCCCCATCAGAGGAGTTCCGGTGTGCACCGCATTATTCGGTGTCCGGCTCCCCCCTGTGCCCTCGGGAGGCTGTCTTGCTCACCCTGCCGGTGATTCAGGGCGCAGCAGCCTCCGGCGAGCTTTCCCCTCAGTCTTTTCCGGCCAGAGACGTTCCAGAGCTGGGGGGCTCGCCACCCCTGCGGGGGTCTCAGGGTCCGCTAGATCAGGTGCTTCCTGCCGGGCAACCGTTACAGGACACCGGTCTAGCGACCCGTGTTACACCAGAGGCCAGTCTTGAGAGGCTGGTTCCCTTAGTAGATCATTTGGCAGCGTGGAAACTACTGCCCAATGTCTCTGCTTGGGTCCTGCACACTGTAGAGCGAGGTTATCGCATTCAGTTCGGCGCTCCACCTCCGCCGTTCAACGGGGTCTTTCCCACTTTGGTGGGCCCCGAGCAGGGTCTGGTAATGGAACAGGAAGTAGCTACTCTCCTGAGGAAGGAGGCCATCGAGGTGGTCCCTCCTCTGTCCAGAGAGTCCGGGTTCTACAGCCGGTACTTCATTGTTCCCAAGAAGGATGGGGGCCTGCTTCCTATTTTGGATCTTCGCCTCCTGAACCGCTCAGTCTTACGGCTGAAGTTCAGGATGCTGACTGTAAGACAGGTCGTGTCTCAAATCAGGTCCGAGGACTAGTTTGTCACGATAGATCTAAAAGACGCGTATTTCCACGTCTCCATCCTTCCTCAACACAGGAAGTTCCTGAGGTTTGCTTTCAGGGGCGAAGCTTACCAATATCGGGTTCTTCCTTTCGGCCTAGCACTCTCCCCCCGCACTTTTACGAAGTGTGTGGATGCAGCTCTGGCTCCCCTGCGACTCCAGGGCATCCGCATACTCAATTACATCGACGACTGGCTTATCCTGGCCCAGTCGGAGCTGGTAGCGGTTCGGCATCGAGATGTCGTTCTCGCACACATGAAAGAGCTGGGGTTAAGACTAAACGCCAAGAAAAGTGTGCTTTCTCCAGTACAGAGAACCACTTATCTGGGCGTGGTGTGAGATTCGACCACGATGCAGGCACAGTTGTCTCCTGCTCGGATCGAGTCGATCCTCGCCGCAGTCATGAGAGTGAAGGAAGGCTGGTCACTCACTGTCAAGCAGTTTCAACGACTGCTGGGTCTGATGGCAGCTGCGTCCAACGTGATACCTTTTGGCCTGCTGTACATGAGACCCCTACAGTGGTGGCTCAAGACCAGGGGGTTCTCCCCGAGGGGAAACCCGCTTCGCATGATCAAGGTCATGCGGCGATGCCTACGTGCCTTAGACATGTGGAGGAAACCCTGGTTCTTGTCTCAGGGCCCGGTGCTGGGAGCTCCTTGTCGCCGTGTATCACTAGCGACGGACGCGTCCCTCACCGGTTGGGGAGCGGGCATGAGTGGCCACCCTGCCCGCGGTCTGTGGAGCGGTCACCAACTCACCTGGCACATAAATTGCCTGGAGATGCTGGCCGTGTTTCAAGGGCTGAAACACTTTCTCCCGGACCTGAGAGATCGTCACGTGTTGGTCCGCACCGACAACACGGCGGTGGTCTCTTACATCAACCACCAAGGAGGGCTGCGTTCGCGCCCCTTGTACAAGCTGGCGCACCAGATCCTTGTGTGGTCCCAGGGCAAACTCCTCTCGTTGAGAGCAGTTTTTGTACCCGGGTATCTCAATGTGGGAGCAGACATCCTGTCGAGACAGGGGCCGAGGCCCGGGGAATGGATGCTTCACCCCGAGGTGGTGAAGCAGATCTGGAGAGTGTTTGGTCCAACCCAGGTGGACCTGTTTGCCACGAGGGACAATGCGCAATGTCCCCTCTGGTACTCTCTAGTTCATCCAGCTCCACTGGGGCTGGATGCCATGGTACAGACGTGGCCGAGGCTGCGTCTGTACGCTTTCCCCCCGATCGCTCTGCTCCCGGGAGTTCTAGAGAGAGTGCGCCGGGATGGGGTGTCCCTTCTTCTAGTAGCCCCGTTCTGGCCGGGCCGAGTATGGTTCTCGGACCTGATTTCCCTCCTCGACGGCTCTCCCTGGGAGATTCCCGTCAGGAGGGATCTCCTCTCACAGGCAGGGGGTTCCTTCTTCACCCCCGGCCGGAGCTGTGGAAGCTTTGGGTGTGGCCTCTGAGGGGGCGCACCTCTTAGCTTCCGGTCTCTCAACCGAGGTTGTTGAGACCCTACTCCAATCTAGAGCTCCCTCCACGAGGAAACTGTATGCCTTGAAGTGGAAACTTTTCACTTCTTGGTGTGGACGCCGCCAGCAGAACCCAGTCAACTGCCCAGTTGGCTCAGTGCTGGAGTTTCTGCAGGACAGGCTGTCTGCAGGGTTATCCCACTCCACCTTGAAGGTTTACGTGGCGGCCATTGCGGCCTACCACGCCCCTCTCGGTGGTCTTTCCGTGGGTAGGAACCCCCTGGTTACATGTTTCCTCCGCGGTGCGCTGAGGCTAAGGCCCCCGGTACGACCTCGTGTCCCTTCCTGGGACCTGTCTGTGGTGCTTGAGGCTCTCTGTCTTCCTCCCTTCGAGCCTTTAGAAGAGATCTCTGTTATCTGTCCTTTAAGACTTCTTTTCTTTTGGCCCTTTCCTCTCTAAAGAGAGTTGGTGACCTGCAGGCCCTTTCTGTGGCCCCCTCTTTCCTGGACTTTGCTCCAGGCCTCTCTAAAGCTTTTCTCCACCCTCGCACTGGGTATGTCCCCAAGGTCCCTTCCTCTGCACCACGGCCTGTCGTACTCCAGGCCTTCTGTCCTCCTCCCTTTCGGGAGCCTGACCAGCAGAAGCTGAACTGTATGTGTCCAGTTCGAGCGCTGGATGCATACGTTCACCGGGTGGCTCCTTGGAGAAGGTCGGACCAGTTGTTCATTTGTTTCGGTCCTCAGAGACGTGGTCTCCCTGCCTCTAAGCAGACCATTAGTCGGTGGATAGTCGAGGCTATCCTCCTGGCTTATGAGTCTTCGGGCCTTCCTCCTCCCTTGGGGGTGAAGGCTCACTCCACCCGTAGCATGGCGGCCTCTAAATCCTTCCTTGCGGGTATCCCCCTGCAGGATATCTGTAACGCTGCGGGCTAGTCCACGCCCCTTACGTTTGTCAGGTTCTACCGTCTTGACCTCTTGACCCCTGGTTCCTCGGTCCTTCCTAGCTCTCTCTAGGCAGGGACTTGGAGCTGGTGGCGTGGGCATCTCGTTCCCATAGCGTTTTTCGACGCGGCTCGAGTTCCCGAAGGGGAACGTCTCAGGTTACGTATGTAACCCTGGTTCCCCGAGGGAACGAGACGCTGCGTCTCGAGGCCAGCTTCTTGCGTCCCTGCGAGCGCTGCTTCTCTCTGAAGCTGTCGTTCGTTCTGGCGCACGTGCTTTTATGCTTCCTGGACTGTGACGTCACCCGCCTGTGACGTCTCGCTCTTCCATTGGTCTGATTTCACACGTGTTCAGAGCGTGGTCACGCTGGAGGCGTTCCCATAGCGTTTTTCGACGCGGCGTCTCGTTCCCTCGGGGAACCAGGGTTACATACGTAACCTGAGACGATTTGTAGTATGAAAAGTCATATGGGTTGTGAAATGTTAAGACTGAAATTTTATTTTCTGTATTTTTCTTTTTGTTTTTTTGTTTTTTTTTTACGAATGGTCAATGAAAGGAGGTGTGAGACAAATCTGGA